>JASSRZ010000023.1:14880809-14910614 GCA_032164315.1 Malacoctenus gilli | reverse complement strand
CCCGCACGGCCCCCCCCCCCCCCCCCACAACAAAGTTTTTTCTGAGAAATTTAAAATCCTCACCGCCGAAGCCGCCGCCAGAAGAAATACCCCGACGCAGGTCAGGGGGAGAGGCCTCGTAGGTGGGCAGATGCTAATAAATTGCGAGATAAGATCGAAGGATTTGTCCTGTTTGAGTCTGGAGCGGTCCTTTCAGCCAAGCCTCCCCGTGGAAAGAGATTTCTTATCTGGTGGACTTCCTGGTTTAAATGAAATCCTAATAAGATAAAAAAAAAAATGTTTAATCATTTCTCTATCCATAGCCAAGTGAGAGTGTGTGACGAAGGGAGTGAGCGAGAGAGAGAGAGTGAGAGAGAGCGAGCGAGAGAGAGAGAGTGAGAGAGAGGCTTGCTGCAGGTGTGGAGCAGGCTACCTCCAGCTGAAGCCGGGCCCTCGCAGTCAGTAATGTCATCAGAGTGGGAGTCCCAGCTGAATTCAGCACTGTTCTGCATGATTGCCCATGATAATTGTGTGTTGATAGGGAGCGCCGGAGATGGAGTATAATTTCCACCGAGAGATTCCTAAACAAATACCTGTGCTCAGCAGAGGAATGGAGTGCAGCAGGAGGTGAGGAGGAGAATAGCGGATGAGGGGAGATAGAGGATGAGAGGGTAACACTTTCAGAGAGACAGGGGGGTGGAGGGAGGAGGGGGGAGGGGGGGGAGGGGGAGGAGGAGGAGGAAAGAAGGAATCAGCCTTGCTGCATGTCCAGTACATAAGCCAACCAAAGCCAAAAGCTGCATTTAAAGCATTGATAGTGCTTCTGACTGAGCAGAATAGAAAAGAGGGCTCCTCTCGGATTGTGTGCGAAACTCACTGAAATGATGCGGTTTGATTAAAAATGATGCACGAGGGGTTCAAAGACACATTAAAATACTTGGAAAAAAGCGTTTTTTCTAAGATGCATGAATGCTAAATTCATCATCTACAATCAGTCTTGTTCTGTAGTTTACTCTAACGTGCTTTATTGTGAAGACTTAATTCATTCTGAGTTCAAATATAAATCTTCCTCTTTAGTATGTGGACACAAACGCAGCCTTCCAGTGTCGAACTGTGACTTTACATCCCTGCGCAGGTTGAAGCTCAGACATCACAGTGAGGGGGGAAAAGAAAAGGCAGAAAGACCCCCTCATGCAAAAAAACATGCATTTAAAAAACAAGTTATAGAGACGATTCAAAGGAAGTCAGTGAGGTGGAAAGATGAGTTTCCAAACGCAGAGGTTAGAGGGTCTGAAAATACCATCAGAGTTTTGTTTCGAGGTCTGAGTTTGGACACAGATGGCCTCGAAAACGCTGCAACCGAAACGCCTGAAGTGAGAGAAAAAACACGAGCTGTGACTCCTTAAAATGATCTCAAATAGCTCAGAAACAGAAAAAGTTTGACTTTTTTGACTATTTGACTTTTAAACATAAACAAAAATGTTTAAAAATATTAAAAATGATTCATCAAGTTAAAAAAAACCCCCAATATTTTGGTTTGAAAAAAGCATCAATTAAAAAAACAACAAAGCATCAAAAAATGTTTTTTCGAATTGCTGTCACCATCAAATAAATCCCACAGTCAAATTTAAAAGCTCACATCAAACTTTGTGACATTCAAATGTAAAAACTGACATCTATAGCTAATATATACAGCAACACCCACTCCAAAAGTGGTAATTTTCCTGGTTATAAACCGGTAAGCAGACATGGAAAAAGAGAGCTCATCTCTCCGTAAAAATCCCACTTTGGCATCCAAACAGTTAGAACTTTCAGCTTCAGTTTTTGGTGCTAATGAGGAAGCTGGTCAGAGACTCGCAGGTGGAGCCTGCCTGGCATTGAAGCTTTCGCTGCGCACTTGAAATGTTCAAGAACTTCAGAAACAAACTGCGCTGAATGTCTTTAATCTCGGCGACAAAAAAAAGGAATCTTCAAACGATTTGGTCGCATCCTTCAGGAAAAAACTGCCATTTTTCCAGGACAAACTGTCCACGCAGATTTCAGAGCAGATCCTACTTTTATATACATTATTCACAGAGATAAGATCACTTTTTTCCCCCTTTTCTTTAAAAAAGCAAAGATCAGATGTTTGTGAAGTTTTTCTTGGTTTGCAGTCTTGATTTTGTTTTCCTCGCGTGACTCTCGGAGAGGATCGGAAGAGGAAAAACAAGCAGGGAAAGGCGGCAAAACCCGTCGGAGCGTCTCGGCGGTCTGGTCAAGCAGAGAGGCGAGAAAGTTCAGCCCTCAGTCGACGGCGCTATGTTTAACCTTGAGGGAGGTTCGAGTTAATTGGAAAACACTCTTTGCCTGAGCGCTCTCACCTCATGGCACGTAGTGTAGTTATCATAGCTTATCTTCCAAATGTATCATAATCCCGCGTGACACGCAAGTCGGATTTCATTTAAATCTGATTACTTTCAACTCTCAGAAAAAGCAAAGTATTTGAATTGCATGAACAATATGGCAAGTCATATTACACGCTGCTTTCCTCTTTAGAGATAGTTTTACATAATTTCCCATTCGTTTTGAAATAATGAATAGACAATGGGCTGTATAATTGTGAGAATTTACAATTCAGAGGACTACGTCGTATAATCACCATGCATTATTCAGAGAGCCGCGCACATAGGTCACCGGTGGCGGTGGCACAAAAAGTAACTCGGGTCGTCAAACAAACAGTCGGGAAATCTACACATTTACCGGCGCGCGTCTTGAAACGTGGAAACAAAACCTCTTTGATGAGGCAACATTTTTCTTAAAGATCACGGAAGGAGATGCGGAGAGGAAAGGAGAGGAGAGGAATGGGGGGGGGAGGGGGTGGGAGGGAAAAAAGTCGGAGCGCTGCATCCAATTATCGACATGCCTCATGTATTATCTTATTCAGCTGTGAAAACTCAGTTTGAATGGAGTCTGCGAGTTCAGAGGAGCTCGGTGGCGTGTAAAGAGGCGCTGGCAGTACAAAAACGGTTATTACATTGTTGGCCGGTGAAAGCTACACCTGTAGTGAGTGGATCCCTTCTGCCCCTCTCACATCCTCTGGCCCCGCGCACCTCGGTCTGTGCATATAAATGACATTCCAAAGTGTGTATGGATAGCCCTTGTTCGTACGCAAGGTCTCTTGTTTCAAAGGCATGCTAATGTCCCTCACAGTGAAACTCCTCTCAGCAGCTCTCTTTTAACTGCCAGAGCAACTGTGTAGGTGATGATTGGGACTCTTCAGCCATCTTTCCTCCTGAATATTCATACATTTTTAATGGCGCATATGTAGCCACAACTCCTGAAAGACACGGGAGGCGAAAAAACGGGCAACACAGGAAAAAACGAAA
Organism: Malacoctenus gilli; assembly: GCA_032164315.1. Classification (NCBI taxonomy): domain Eukaryota; kingdom Metazoa; phylum Chordata; class Actinopteri; order Blenniiformes; family Labrisomidae; genus Malacoctenus; species Malacoctenus gilli. The sequence continues at coordinate 14,907,270 of JASSRZ010000023.1, read as the reverse complement.
CCCGAAACATTTCTCAGAAAACAGTTTTTTTTTTCTTCTTTCTCGCTCCCCCCTTTTTCTTTTATTCTTCTTCAAATTTTCACTTAAAGCCTAATCGTGGGTGTCGCTGAGGTGTGATTTAAATCCTTACAGCCCTCGCTGGGAAAAAGATCCAGACTGTGTTGACACCGGTTCCCCGTGTGTTTCTCACTTTTTCCCGTCTTTTCTTAGGATTGCGGTGTTTCAGATCGCGTATTTGGGCTTTAGCTTCCCCTCCAGCAATTAATTAATGCCACAGTACAAACAGCCGATGGAGTCGGTCATGAATATTCAAAGGTACCTCCCGCATATGATTTCCTATGCAGCGTGGTAACACTGGGCGGCGGCGAGGCCGCCATCAGGGCCTCCGAGTCACTGGGGGTTTGACGTCTCCTATGTATCTGTCCCGTCGTCAGCCGTGCATCTGTCCCCACCTCCGTCCCGCAAACTGCGACTTAACAAGATGTCACGCTGAAATGGAAAATTACATACTTCTAATCTAATTATCTGCACATTTGGTTGATTCTGTCACTTTTCCTCCTACTTTAGGTGACGATTTCGCTCATTCTTTATCAGTTTACATTAAAATTAAGTCACCGTTTGACACGATTGTTCAGTTGAATATGTGGAACAGCTTGATTGGGAGATTTTAGAGAACAAAACTGAAGCTCTCAACAAAAAAACAGTTAATTTGAGTAGAAAAGTATTTAGATTTGTCCTAAAATGAACAATCCAAATACATTTTGTTCCTTGCAGATATTATTCACGGTTCACAAAGCCGTACGCTCTTTGTTGTGTGTCTAATAAATGTGACGCCGAATCAGAGCAGAAACTAAAGACGGCGCTTTCCTTCCTCGCGTCTCCGCCCTCAGGTGCAAACTTCAGCGTCCACCTCGTCTGATCGGGACGCTTCCTGCCCCTCGCTGCTGAACTACGGAGCCGCCTTTTTAATTTTACACATGTTTATTAATGGCGTCTTTCAGGAGGGGACTGTCATATCTGTTAGTCTTGAGCATGTCACCGCCTGTAAGCGCATTCACAAAACAAACAGGCACCAGCGCTGTTTACCATATTTAATAGAAAATAAATATCCAAGTCTAATGTAACTATTCAAATGTCGTCGACGCTCTTTGTTCCACACTTCATGTGTATTCATCAGAGTTGCTTCATACGCAAACTCCTTTCATTAGAGCAACATTTATGAAAATGATGTATTGAAATTGCGGCGCCGCAAACACGGGCCTATTATTAACACTCGAACTACCACAGTAGAGACATTAAAGTCGCATCCTGACGGCCGCGCGGGCGGCGTCTCGTGCACAACCGGACCTCTTGGTCTCTGATCTCCGCGTCGCGACAACAAAACGTCTCGCCGCCGCTCGAGGTGAATGTGGTTCTGATTAGGACAGGAAATACTCGGCGCAAAACCCCCCCCCCCCCCCCCAAAAAGTTTGAAAACTCCCCAACGAGGACATTTGAAATCCGCAGAACTCCCGTGTTCGAGTTCAAAAGGCGAAATTACTGAAAGCGTCTCTCAGTTTAACGGCACACGGAGTCGGGACGGCTGCGAAAAACACAGAAATAGAAGGTTGAACAAGAACTTGAGAGGCGAAGAAACGCCACAAACAGGCTGCTGGAAAACAAAGCAAATATTCAGGTCACATGCACGCACGCATGCACGCGCACACACACACACACGCGCGCACACACACACGCTCTCTACTTTACCTGCTGCTTTCTTTTGCTGTGCTCTTGTAGTTTCGATGACAAACAATCCCTTCGTTGGCTGAAGTTTTGCGCTCGCTGTGAGCAGCAGAAACGTTCCCAACCTCTTTTTTTTTTTTTGACTCCTCCACCACATCCGGCGGTCTTCACGTGTGTCCTCGTCCCGCCGCCACCGCCGCTCCAGCTGCTCCTGCTGCCGCCGCCGCCGCCGTTGTGCTTTTATACCGGTTTCAACTTGCAAAATTCTACCTTTGACCTCAAGTAAGACTGACATTTCTTGAAAGTAAAATCTTGCGTGGATACTGTGCTGCTTTGGTTTTGCAATGGTAAAAGTAGACTTTATATTAATTGAAGTATAATGATATCCTTGCTTGGATGTTGGGGAAAGGAGCAGGCAGTGAATAATGTATCTCCATGCAGATGATTAATGAATATGTTCATATATTCATGTATTAATTTATACATTTGAATTACAATTTAGCCCGCTCTTATACTTACCATTTCTTTACAATATACCTGTTTTTTTAAAGTCATTAGGTGTGTGACACTTTTGTATTGTACTGGTTTAAACTCCAGGAACTGCGGCTCCAATTATCTCTGTGACGCTGCAGCACAAGAAACATCTTATACTACGTAATTTAACTTCATACATCCCCTCTTCTATTTTGTATTTATCTTTTACAATCCCCCTTCTCTCGCCTCCGTATCTTCCCCGTTCGCGTCTGAGGACAGACGGAGGAAGACGGTGTACGCGGGGCGCCAAGTTCTGCAAAGTTTTTACCGAGTCGAGAAAAAGGAAATGCCAGCCGAGGAGGCGCTGCCGGGCTGCAGGCGGTCGCAGTCACACGCCGGGGGGATCATACGGGGGCCGTAAAAATGTTACCGGTGATAAATAAACATTATTTAAAAGATCTGTCAGCTCCGGTTAGAACGTGGCCGTGCTTCATTTGTTTCGCTGCTCTGAGGGTATAAGGAATATTTAATCACTCTTCTGAATGACATGAATAATCACAGATACCATTTTCCGGCAGCCACGCGCGCACAGGCGCACACACACACACACACACACACGCACACACACACGTGCGCGCACCGACTCGGGCACTGCTGTTTAAGATTTGCATACTAACGATTAAATTTGTGTGCATTTGAAAAACAATGAGAAGTTGAAATGTTACATGCACTCTTTCTCTGCTGAGCACAACAGTTCAGACGGAACAAAAGACACATAACAACAACCCAGTGACGGATCTCTGCAACTCCCCTGTGACCTATTATCCTGAATCAAGCGCTACGATGGCAGATCATGTTGTTTTAGCGCCACGAATAATCTTTCGATAATTTGTCACAGTTTTACATGTGACGTGTTTTGTTCTCCGAGAGGCTTCGGAAGGCTACAAACAAGCTCCAGAAGTGGCGACATCAAAACCGGCGGAAAGATGTTCGATTCGTTCGTGTGAAGACGCGAAACATTAAATGCGTCGTTCTGCTTCCGACGTACGTTTCTAAGACTTGTGAAAAATTTTTCTGCTGTCGCTGAGGATTTTGTTGATGATGTCTCAACAATAGATAGGAAGGATTTTTCTCCAGACGTCACCGTCGCATTTAGCAAAACGTACAGAAGCATGAGTCTTTTGTCTTTACTCTCTACACTCAAGGTCTTGATGACCTTTGACCTTGTGACCCCAATTGGAGGTTTTGTGCATGTAAAAATACATGCAAAAAGGGGGGGGGGCTGGTTCACTAACCGGACGCACTGAGGATTTCACTTATCAGATGAATATGACATCTGTTTAACTTATTTACCTTCATTAAATGTGATTTTGGTTGTTGCGATGAGTCATATCTGATTTTTTCCCTTCTTTCCCTCCCACAAATTCAGATGTTTTTTTTCTCTAACACTTTGATATGTTTGTTAATATCGTCCAACGACTTCTCCCTACATTAAAATGTTTCATTTTACAATTTTGCGAATCCAAATCTCACTTCAAACCCTCATTTAAATACTCTGGTTGTGCATGCTGCCACTTCTGCAATGATTTTCACTCAATTACTCACAAAATCCGTTTGAAGTGCACACGACGTACCGGGATCTCGGTGAATCCGACTCCGATAAAGTAAAACACAAAAAGGATGTGCGGATGTCTTCCTGCGCTGCGGGTGAAGCAAGATTCTTCTTCAGCAGCGAAGAGAAGATGGAAAATATTCTGTAACATGAAATGAGAAACAGTGCTGGAGTGAATCACGGCTGCATCACACGTTCATTTTCCCCCCTTCGACATGTCTGCGAGGAAGAAGTCACACTCTGATCTAAACATGCCAACAATGTGACTTTTAGGACTCAGATGCAGCAAGAAGGGCATTTTTTCCGTTTGTGTCTTGGATCTGATAAATATATCTGAGTCGTCGGTGCCGAATCTACTTTGATGCCATTAAACTCGCTCTCTTTCTTGGCGCCGGCCTCTTGCTACTCCCAGTCCAGTTGCTGCTCTGCCTTTTTGCACCCGGCAGAAGACGCGGTGCCAATCTCTTGCCCATTGGCACACAGGACACCTGCTCGCTGGCACGGTGACATCTGAGCCTCGGGGACGACCAAAGGGGCATCTGTTCGGCAGACAGAGGGGCTGAACGGGTTGCCCTTAGCAACAGGCTCCCGAGCAGGCCCTGGCATCTGCACACTCAGGGACGAATGTGAAGCGTCTTTACATTTTGGAGGGGAAATGATGCGACCGGTCAAGAAGCAACCGTCTCCATTACTTCTTTTAAACTCTCTGGATGATTAGACGTCGTTTAACACTGATAATCTACTGAAACTGTCTCAGACGATATCAGGCAATTACTGTAATTACCACAGACCTCAGAAAAAGCAATCCATGCGTCTTTCTGTTCCAGTGTCTGATAATGAGTCCATCTTTAAGTACATGTATCTGTCATCTCTCAATGTATGGAGCCGTTCTTCTCTGCATTTATTCAAGAATCCATCTCATTAAACATCCATCTGTCCATCCATTTGTCCATGCATCCGTTTGTACTATAGTCTGTCCATATATCTCTCTCTAAATCCATCTATCGGTCTGACTTTCCACTGAACCGACTGGTGGGATCCAATCACATCGTACGCCATCGACGTGTCCGCAGAGGTTTTCTTGTGAACGCTGCACAGACTGCAACTCTTCACCGTTCCTTCTGGTTTTTCCCGTTCTGGTTCAAGGACGACGCCGAAATATTTCGGTTGCGTCCGATCACGTCAGGCGGCACTGAGTCGAGGCGTCCGGTCTGACGATTCACTTCGCCAGAACGAAGCTCATGATTCAGGATGATAGTTAGTTCCCCGGCTCACCCGGTGTGCGTGTTGTATTAATCTGTGTCACGCGTCTGAACGAGCGGCTGGTTAGAGCTGACATTGTAAGTTTAAGGCTCTCCTGCTTTTCTGCATTATTCACTGGCGTGCCACTCATCGCAACTTTCTTGCCGGATGAATTACAGCGTTATCAGGCGCAGTGCTCGAAATGTGTATCTGCCTTTTAATACAATGAAGAATATGCGGCGGAGGTGTTATATGAATAAATATGATATCGTAAATTAATCATTCAGATGTCAAGACGGAGGCTGTGTCACCTGCAGTCGTCTCCTTTTTTAACCTTCACTAAATGCTTAAGCAGCATTTTATTCTCATTTTAGTCCCTGGGAATACATTTTCTCACAGTGACTTTAATATCTTTTTTTTTTCTTTTGCATTTATGTGCCACAATGATGGATTATCTTGATTGTAGATCCAAGCATTGACAAGAAGGAGGGGGAGAGAAAGGAGCCGGATAAGGCATCTTTCGGTGGCATTTGTCCAACTTCGCACAGACCCATCAATGCAGGACAATAAATCTTCTGAATGCATATTTAACACTGAATCAATGTACAGTGTAGCTTGAAGGTTAACCTGCTTTTTTCCGTCGGAATTTGTTATTCAAATACAGCCGGCTTGACGTGGCAGCTCTTGTCCGTCTGCAGCACTTTTTCATGCTTCACTGATGCTCTGTAATTCACCGTAAAAAGGCGACGATAAACAAAATACGTCCATCATCCCAAACATCTGCATCTTTTTGAGTCACGACGGCACTCCAAGTTTCAGTTTTTGTTCACTTGCTTTGGCTGTTTGATGTTTGATTTTGCATAACGTGACTGTTGCAAGTGCAAAAACACATTTTATTTTTAACAAACATTTTTTTGCTTCGTAAATCAACCAAAAAAGTAAATAAGCTGATTTTTCTGTCAGAAAAACTTCTGCAGTTTCTCTTCTTTCGGGGCTCAACGTTGCTGGTTTTGTCTACCTGTTTGATAACAAAAAACAAACATGCAAATATTGTTTTTGCGAATCGGCATCTATGCTAAAAAGTTCACAGCGGCAAAACACACTTTAGGATATTACACCTGAACGTACTTTGGTGATTGTAGTTTCATAAATTGTTCGTTGTCGCAACTGTTTAACAAAAATAACACAGTATGATGATATTGCCAAAACTTTCAGAGAGATGTGAGATGATATCTTTTAGTTTTTACCAGTTTCCATTCCGATGCGAATCTTTTTTGTGCTGATTCTGAACAAACCGGACGTTTTTTACTTATGTCTAACATGTTTGAAGTGATCGTTCTGATTCCAATCTGGAAATCGAGCCAAAAAACCAACAATAAAATCCTCCCTGATTATGTTGTTCGGAAGTCGTCCGACAAAGGAGCCGACCAGCGGGCGCGTTGACTTCGTCGTGGGAACGAGGAGCCCTGTTGCGTTAGCAATGAGCTGTGCTAACAAATCGTCGCCGCTGCCTTTGGCTTAAAGAGCGCATTAACTACGGCTGGTTTGCTGACTGGCACAAGAGCAAGCTGCTTGGAGTTTCCGCTTTAATTAGGGATCTGCTAAACACCAGTCCCTGTGGTCCTGCCACATTACCAATACTGGTGTGCTCAGGTCTATTAGTGCTTAAAGCACCGCTGCATGAACCGCACGCCGTCCCGCAGCTGTCGGAAAAAAAAGTATCCGGCAGTGTTTTGTCCACACGCATGACAGGAGAGGGGTGTAATGTAATTTTCTACACTTTGCATTCAGGGCGGTGCGGATATAGATCACATTTGGTATGTAGGTCACAAGTTCACCTTCAGTTGCGATCGGACGGTCGTATTTTTACACGAGGGGGAGAAAATCCAGTCACAGCTCCTCTCAATCAAGCCCTGATCAAGCACAAAGTCAGATTTTACTGTAAATAATATATGACTTGCCTTCTCATATACACTCCCCACTGGGACACTGAAAGGAGGAAGCAGGTTCAAACATCTTCCCTCATCTTCAAAAGTCCTGCCTTCATCTCTGCTGCCGCCTGATTTTCTGACACTGCTCGTACCTGGAAATATCAGGATGTCTGTTAAAGGGCAAAGCCACTCATTTCGGGCTCTGTTTGCCCTTGTTCTGACAGACTTTCTTTGAATTCGACTTAACAATGATGTCCTAAAAATGTGAGGCGCCGCAAGGTCTAAACAACCAGATTTGGGTCAATTTCGGGATCTTCATCAACATGCATCTTTTTTCATCTAAACACACAAAGATCATCTCCAGTCTTATTATCCTGAGTGGTCCATATTTGACAAACTGCGTGGTAAGAGGCATCTATAGTGGGATAAATTTATCTTGAACAGTAAAAAAAAGAGCCGAAAAAATGTCAAAATCAAATTGACTCGTGTCGCAATCTGCTCGATTCTTGAAAAGCTTGGAAATAAGCGTGTGAAAATGTTCAGAAGTTAAGCTCGGCGTGATCAGTTTATCGCCGTTTCGAGATCTCCATCTTTTTCTCTTCCCCTGCTGGCTTCGTCCACGCGATTGTTGCAGCGGGGGTTGGACCGAGTCCCAGGCAGCGCAGGGCGAAGGGCAGGGTACAGCCCGGGCAGGTCGCCAGTCCAAGCCAGGCCTGGCACAAGGACACACACACACAGACACACAGACCACACACACAGAAATTCACACCTGCAGCCGATTCGTAGCCACCAATTAACCTAACAAGCATGTTTGTCAGACGAAGCTGGAGCTCATTCAGAAAACCCACACAAACGCAGGAAGAACATGCATACAGCACAGACAGGCTGCAGCTTGTGGGGTCCTTTTTGTGGTGTCACTGCTACCTAAATTATGTGTATTTGAATTACTGCATTTTAGATTATTGTCTCTTTTTGGGGTAAATAAAAGCAGGAAAAAAGAGAAATGAATTGCATGGAAAAGCCAGAAGGGAGTGTATGTTGATGGATGTCATCAATATATGAAGACTTTATTTTTATTTTAATAAATTAAATAAATTTTGTCATATTTTTCAATTATTAATAGATTTTTTTTGTCTTTTTTTGAAATTTTTTTTCTAACAAAACTTATCAAAATAGAGTTGAAATGTTTTTCCAAATTAACTCCTCATATGGAATATTTATCATGACATTTGCTGCCGCTCTGCGATTAGCATAGGAATTGTTTTTCTGTTAAACGAAAGCAAATTAGTTTGCGAGTTTTAAAGTTCAAACAACCGGTGAAAGAAGCCGACGGTAAATCAGGTCAGACGCTTTGAGAAACGGGTGTTAATTCTCCTCAACGACACAGCGAAAAAGTTGCAGCGGCGGGACTGAAGTTAAGCCCAAACTGGCTTAATATTGTCCCTTTAATATTGCTGCCTTTTAGCTATTAGGTGGCATCACTGAGCCCGACTAACTAAATTGTAGTGAAAACTTATCGGAGGTCTGCCTGTGTAGTCATTTTGCAAAGAATGCAAAATGCTAATTGAGGCTTGTGTTAACTTGCCTTGTCCGATTCGCGGTCATTTGATTAATAAAATAAAAAAATAAATAAAAACCACATTCCCTCTCCTTTGACTGGGAATACTGACGCGAGCACAGACGCCAGGCGGCTCAGTGGAAACCACTGCGCTGCTGCTCTTTGGCTGGTGATAAAGATTCAGCCTGTTCCTTTAGCTCCAAGTGTAGTCATGTGTATAATTGCTCTGGGACTGGAAATGCACCATGTGTGAATATAAAGGAAGGGCCATTTAATAGGAAACGCTGTCCAAACAACATAGCTTCAGTTTGTCTAAATGTCCCGTGTCACAGAGACGCTGCAGAGGATGGAGGACGGGTTCATGATAGCGGCAACAAATGGACAGAGCGGCGGCCGGCCGGTCGCGGGGAGGAACAGGAAGCCAGATAAAAATAAAAAAAGTAATGGAGGAAAACGAATCACCGCAGGCAATTAAAAGAACAAAAACAAACAGGGAAAAAAAAGGAGTGGCTCAAATAAAACAGTTGTTCAAAGTTATTAGACTTCCGCTCACCATTTGAACGGGATTAATGCGGCCGGACGAGTGAGAAGTTGCTGCTGATTTCACGTTGGAGTCTCAAAACTTGGAGTGACAATTCAACTCGACACTGATATCGAGTCGCAGTGAACCAAGCAAGAAATGTGATCTTTTCTGGTGAGACGTGAGCTACACAAGCGAACAGCCGTAGCGGCTGCTAACTGCTGCGTTGATCAGCGATTAGCAGTTTGGAGCAAACAGATGTTTCTAAGGATTTAATTCACTTTAATTTAATTGACTGGGCAATCTAGAGAGCGAATTTTAACCCTGAACTTTGTCACCCTCCAAAACGGAAACTGTATCAAACATTCAAAATGCACAACCATACAAAAAATGTAAAAACACGTATAAAACAACAACCTGCAAGCACCAAAAAAACGAAAAAGGAAACAGCTCGAGCGTTTAGTTTCTCCCTCATTTCACCAATCATTGCACAGCCTGGACTGGATCCCTCCAGCGCTTCTACTCTTTCACTCACCGCGTGCGCGTCGAAAGGTCACGGTCGCGAGCGTCATTTGCCAAATGCACCAACATCCACCTGACATCAATCAATTTTCAGACGCGAAGTCGCGGCGATTTCATCGGAATAATGTGACCCGTGGAGTGAGATTCCTCCTACCTGAAGAGCTGAAGTGCGTTCACGCTAATGAGGTGCCCACATGCAGGCGAGCGGCGAAGAAAAAGGGCCGAATATTAAATTCAAAACGTCACCGACGGGGGGAAAAAAAGTCCGAGAAAACAACTGTGGCTTGAATAAAAGCTGCATTTTGTGGACAACAGAGCAGAGAGGTGGAGAAACGTGGGGCGAGTGGGGTTTGTGTCCACTGACTGGGCTAAATGTAAATGCGTCATTGATCGTTTGACCGCGGCAGACAGGAAACCTGCTCGCATCGATCCGCTCAAGGCCAAGGGCGGCGTGGGGCTAAATCTCAGACATTGACCTCTGCCACCTTGACCTTGGCCTCAAGCCAGAGAACTGCCCTCCGACCTTCATAATGTGACCTCTGACCCCCTCCAGATGTGACCCGAGCAGAATATTTTAGAGGCCGCCTCTTTTCCTCTCGCACCAAAATCACAGAGTCAAAGAGAAACGTCTCTGGAGAGCCGGGGCGCAACGTTGAAGTCGGCGAAGAGGTTTTGTTTTGGGGTTTGTTTGGTTTTTTTTTCCCCGCATCCTGCAGCTGACACACAAAGAAACGGGAGGAGATCCTCGCTGCAGAGAGGATCTTCTACCAAACACTGATGCCGCATGACTCTGTGGTATTGATCCGGTAATTTAATCACACAACCATTCATTAAATACACATCCACAAGCCCATGACACAGTGATGGATCACAGTATCCGTCAGCTTCTACTTCTTTTGTACCAAACAGCCCATCAAAATTGTTGGATACGTCCTCAGTTCGCTGCAGGTTTCTGAAGCTAAATTGGGAATTTTAAACGAATTTTTACTTACAATTTGTAACTCAATACACCCTTTTCTAACACTAATAAACAGCGAGTTAAAGATAGGATTGTTGGAAATTAACTAGATATTTATATGTTGAAATAATATTGCTGTCAGTTTGTCAAAATATAAATAAACAAAACATAAATGATTGAAATCTAAGCAGATTTGACTTCTTGCTTCAAAGACTTCTTCTCTTGAAGAAGTGGCTTATAAAAACTTGTAACAGTGCCACCTAGTGACAAAAAGAAGCATCACTTTTTTTAAAAATAAAAACGTTTTTTTTGTTTCAAACGTGCCAAAAATGACATCCTGAACGTTCAGGTGTTAGATACTGAGTGAGACGATTCGCCCAGCTTTTACTTTTATTTTGATGGCACGTGTTTCTGCCAGGACTCACGAGAAAGACGTCAGGGACCACAGTCTTTGCTGGCTTAACTTCACGTCAAAACTGGTGGAGTTTTTCTTTTCGTACGCTCAAAAAGCCCAAATCCCCGTCAGCCGATCACAGCGTCTCAGTTCACCGATGGTGCCAAATCCACCGCGAGCGTTCATGTATCTTCTGACACAGGATCTTACATCATGCGCGTCCGAGCGCGTCTCAGTTTGGACGATTAACCCGGGACATCGCCCACCTTGACCGGCTGACGGGAGCGGCTGAGCCCCCTCCTTAATCCCCCCCCCCCCCCCCACGGTGGGTGAGTCTGCGGTGGGGAGAGACCGATGATAGCCACATTACAACTGGAAATTTGTTTCAGTTAGTGAAATTACACGCGACGCTCTGCACTTTGATTACGCCGAGGCTCGCCGCGTGTGGTATAAGGCAGTAATGACTGAGGCAATTAACTCAACTGATCTTTTCAGTCACACCTGCAGCACAGGGGGGCTCAGTCACATCTTTTCCCCCCCCTCCAATGCTAAACAAGGAACAATTTCCATCCTACTAATTGTCTTGTTATGAGGTCCTGGTGTGTTTAAGTCTTCGTACTGTAAGTTCACAGCCCCGTCACATCTCCAGTCGCTCCACATCGAGCGCTTATTGCCTTTATCAATCTACTGGAGCCCAGAACAAAGACCTCCGTGTTCAAACAGCAATTACTCTCTCATCTCCCGAGGCATCAGCACAGGCCTAATTGGATTTAAATGAACCCCCAAATTTCCCTTTGTTACGCAAAATAATATGCAAGGCTTTTTAATTAAGATCCGATACAAGCCCGCGCGTGGAGGGTCCGCCGTTGCTTTCATGTGCTGCTCTTCAAATGGAGGCTGGAGCTGCCGTGCTGGACAGTTGGGTGCAGGATTTGGCCCAGCAGGAGGTGGCAGGTAGTGGGGGCCTTTTTTTGTATGTTTCTACTGTGTTTGGCAGGTCCATCAAAAGAGGCGGACGAGTTAATTAATGGAGCGCCGAAGGCGATTGATCCACTTCTTGCAAAACAGTCGCGCCAAGCCGCTATATGTCAGACCCAAACTTTTGAGTCACGGCAGTTTACGTGAGTCACACAAATTCTCTTAGTCATTAAAAAGAAAGAGCAGTTTTGGCTCAGAATTGTGGGTAATCTGATGAAAATGGGGGGTTTTAACTGCACGATCACTACCGACTGAGCAGAGCAGTTTTGATAGTAAAATTCAAATTCAAACAGCAAGAATTTGTTAGTGTGAAAAAAACAACCTTGGATTAGATGATAACCTTTTGTTTTCAAGATACAGTTTACTGAGATTTTTTTAATCATTTTAAGGCAATTTAAAAGCGGATTTTTATGACTCAGCTTTTAGTCGAGACATCACCCTGAAGGGAAATCCACAGATTACATTAAAAATCCAAAACGATGAGGGAAATTGAGCTAAAAAATACATTAAACAGGAGATATAAGAAATGCCGTGAAACAATGAAAGCACTAAAATTGACATTTTTTCCTTTGGGCGTACTTTTTAAAAATGTGGATGAATTGGGGAGGAAATGATGGATGACATTCGTCCGTAAATGTTGCTTGTGGTTACAAAATTACATCCAAGGCAAAAAAAAATAAAATTTGTGTGTTTTTGTTTTTGTGGCGGCGCTCAGCAGCGTCGCCCCACACTGAGGTAAAACAACATCCTGGTTCCACGACATGCTGCCAACTTTAGTGTGGTTCCTGCTTCTCGACAGATTTCCTCAGTGCCAAAACACTCGTGTCGAGGTAATTGTCCTGATGAACACATGATCCCGAGTGGATCACGTTTTCATCGTTTGTTTCAGTATTTTCTTCCGTTTTGACTGCAAAGTTTCTCACTGAAGACATAGTTTTGTGATATAGTTTCGTAGAGCCACTTCTAAACGATTGCAACTGTTGTTCCTGCAGTTTTTGCTCTCTCAGAAACATGATATCACAGCTTGTGAACAAACATCCACAGCCCTCAGCGGCAGATCTCATAATAGTGAGTTTATGCCGTTCTTTGCGCGGAGGTTTTTCAGGCCGACATGCGCTCGTACCTCGGGCAAATTTGGAAGTCGTGACATGTGTTTCGCAGATGCTCGGCTGCACCGCGAACTCTTCTCCTTCGGCGTAGGTGCACAGACACACCGAAATGTGCTGAGTCTGGACGAAGCCGCCGGCTTTTGCGCTTGGACGCCGCAATGACGGTGATCATTCGCCGCTTCAAAAGCGATTAGACCGCGGCTGAGGAACGCTCCCTTGGCGGACGGCTGTTGTCAGGGGGCGATATGATTGATTGATTTATTGATCCGCCGCTTGTGTCCTCCTAAAGTATGCAGCCCTAACAATGGACAGAACGGGGAAGTCTTCAGTCAGCCGCTCGCTGCCATGAATCATTCAACCTTTCGCTCCTCGACTTTGTCGAGTCAGCTTTCGCGGATTCGGGAGAGGTGAGACGAGACGAGGCGCGGCGTGGCGCGCGGGATGCAGCGTTGATGGCGGGTCTGCCTTTTTGGTGGTGTTGTTGAACGATCGCCGGCTTCAGTGTGAAATTAGGTCCGTAACACCGCGATAAAACCTGGCAAAGTTCACACAATCCATCGCCGCGCCGCAACTGAAGTAAGGGATTAAATCCTCCCATGGCTCAGTGAATTAGCAGTGGAAATAATAGATGATTGAAGTGCAAGGAAATCATCTTTTCATTTGCTGATAGCAGACCTGCATTCGTCACTACCTCTGCACACAGTTTAGCCCTTTTCCATTACCTCAGCTGAGACTTTGGAGGATGATAATAAAGCACTGAATAGAATACATATTCACACTCCACTTTCTTAATGTGTAATTCTCCCTTTTTTCTCACTGAGAAAGGGGAAAAAAAATATTGGGCAAAGCTGGGAAAATATTAGCCAGGCGGAGCATGGCAAGCGGTGTCAGGGATTGCTGTTTTTCCTCACAGTGCAGTTCATTATATGTGCAATCGAATTCAAATTCACACTTCAAAAACCCGTGTTAACATTACCGGTTTTTTAAATGCAAACCCAATTACGAGCACGAGTATATAAACACGGCCCGGGGGTTACGTTACTCGCAGGTTCTGCGGCTGCGGCGGGAGAGGGACGGCGAGGAGCTGCAGCTGAAACCGCGCACTGAGAAGCGGATCGAGTGTGAATGCAGCCGCGAGACTTTGAATAGTCTTCATTTGGCTGCCCCATTTTTTTTTTTTTTTTCTTTTCCGTCCTTGTCTGGAGAATTTGGCTCCTATTCCGTGAGGTAAACCCCAACAGTTCCATGCGGTTTGTGAGCGAATTAATCATGATGATTAATTGGCTTTCAAGTTAAATATCCAGTGAGCGATGTCAGGCTGCCAGACATCAGGGTTAAATTGACAGGCCTTTAAGAAGAAGCAGATTGATTTACACAGCAGCTAATGAATCCCCCTCCACCCAGAAGGGGAGGAAAGGTAAACAAGTCTTTTCTTTTCCTTCCTCCCATCTGCTTTGTTCCAGCACGCTCCGCTCCTCGCGCTGAACTCTAACATGGCTGTGAGGCTCCGAGCCGATTGATGAATTCCTCCCGTGAATGAACGCGCGGCACGGAGAAAGAGAGACGGCGAGGACGTGTTTGTCCGTGTTTGGGTCTCGTGAAAACACGCACACGCACGCACACACACAAACACACACACACGCAAGCACACTGCGGTTATGTCAGCTGTTGTTGTGCTGCGGAGGTGCATCATGTTTCAAAAACACCTTCCCAATTAAACGAGCACAAAAACAGGAAAACGGGCTCGGCGAATCAGGACTCCAGGAATCCCAGGAGTTCTGGGAGCCCAGAGCAGTTGGTGCTGTAATCCAGATCTTAAAAAAAGAAAAAGAAAGATATAAACGGGGCGCGATCATCTGCCGCTGCAGCCCCGGCTCTTTTAAAAAACACGCCCCGACTCCAGTCAAGCGTCTTCTCGGGGACGCTGCATCTGTTTGTCGCCGGCGAGGCTTCGTAAGGTCATAAAAAACATTAGAGAGTGCACGTCGGGGAGGGGCGTTCCTGGTGGGAGAATGAGCCGAGCAAGTCGGGGGGAATTGAGGTGTAACTGTGCAAGGTGACTTAATTCGCTTCAGCGAAAAAAAAAACTTGAAATTAATCAGTAGCTCGTCGCGTGGAAGCACGATTTCAAGACGCAGGCTTTGGCTACGGAGAATATCAAACACTTTGGGTTACAAAAAGAGATTACTGTGTTGTGTTATGAGGACATAACGCCCATAATGGCAACTGGTAGTTTCAGTTTTCCTGCTGGACACCAGAGTATCACTGGACACGATGTCGGTCAACACAAAACTGTTGGACTCCCTAACTGGCTCACGTTACACTGATGCTTTGTGTTGTTTTGCATACTTAGAGAAAAGCTCCTGTTTGACCCCGTTTGAGTCTTGATGTTCTTCAGTAACAGTCTGTAGTTCAAGGCAGCCAAACAAGCTGCTCGACGGAGTTTTAACTCTGATCCCAACAAAGTGTAGAAAGAAACGCAAACTTTTACTTGTTGGTACGATGGTGATCTTAGCGTTGTATTTAAAATATGCGGTAACACAGTCGATGGCAGCGATGCAAACAAACAAACAGGTTTACTTAAATCTGTCTCAGTCCTGGTTGTAAGAGAAGCACTCGAACTTGTAATCAGCTAAAGATAAACTTTGTCAGATGTTCGAAATCAAACTTTTGCGACACGTGACCCTTGAACCGAAATGAGTGTTGACACTCCTGCTCCAGTTTTTCCATAATCAGCGCTGATCACACAGGGTGGGAGTGACTTTTTCCCCTCAGGGGGAATTCCTGGCTGGTAATTGTCGGTTCCCAAAACTTCTCGTAATTCCTTCTTGTAAATTCCTGTCGATTTTCTTTTGATCGGCTTCAGTTTCATTCGTCCGATCCAACGAATCGGTTCATATGTCTGTAAAGTTGCAGCCTTTATTCTCAACTCTACAGAAATAAAGTACACAGAATGTTACAGTATTTCAAAGACTAGTTTTACTGCGTTTGTGCTCCTTCTCAGGCAGCTGAACCTTTCGGATTGGACCGTTGATTTTGATGGCCGTGAGAATGAAAATGTTCCTGCTCCACTTTTTGCTTCTCCGCAGGTTTTTAATTCTGTCCTGTTTATTTGGCAGCGCAGAACCGTCCCGTCCATGTTACATCTCCGAGCTGCACTGAAAGGTCATGGCTGGTGAGAAGCAGAAGCTGGAGTACCGCTTGTGTTTTGATGTTCGGCGCCGCTACCTATTCCCTCTCTGTAACCCCCCCGAGCCCCTCTGATCTACTCTGCAGCTCATTAAAGCACCCTCTCCACCTCCACATTAGCATCAGAGTCATGGTCAGACTGCTTTGTGTTATAAGGGTGGAAAACAATATCAATAACAACAACAAAAACAATAGTAGCCTTTGGTCCAGGGAGGAGAGGAGGAGAAAGGTCTTTGATAATGTACATCAAAGACAGACGCTGAAGTAGGCTGTGTTTTCATTGCGCGCATGCCAAGGTCGTCTCTGATCCCGCTCGTGTGGTGTGAGCACTTGGGGCTGGTTTGATGGCGCAAGGTGAGCTGCCGGGTGGGCAGGACGTGCGCGCGGGAATGGGAATTCAAGGAGCGCAACCAACAAAGCCCCCCTCGCAGGTAACGCCGCGCCCCACGCTTGACATCAATTTCCCCGGGCTGCTGGTAAGTATATACGTCTGCGCGCGTGCGTGCGTGTGTGTGTGTGTGTATGTGTATGTGTGGGTGTGTGTTTGAGATGACCACTGAATCTTTATCGGAAGGGAGTCCTGCACGTGTGGTGGTGACAGAAGTGCTGCTTTCATGCCTTTTCTCTATGACGTGTTTGATGAAGAAGCTGAGAAAAGAAACGAAATGGAAGAGTTTGGTTTCCAGAACCATCTTCAGTCCTCACATAAAAATCTGCCTCTTCTCTTGAAAAAATGAAACTTTTGACCCCAGTTTTGCTTTGCATTCAATCACAATCTACTTCTATAAGGATTCCTGAATGGACGACTGTGACAAGCGATGCAGGTGACTTTTTCCCAATAAATCGATCATATCCGACTGTAAACGACAGAGAACAGATGTGATTGTTTCTCTCTGTCTCCGTCCTTTTCTCTGACTCTTCCTTTGTTTCAACAGTGGCCTGGAAACCCTCCCAAGACGTCCCACTTCCTTCATCCGCTGCCTGCCAGCATCGGCCCCAGCAAACCTCTAATAAATAGATAGACGATTAGATATTCTCTTCATCGATCCTCAGGGTGGATTCGGGCATCACCGAAGCTCAAATACAGAAGATTCAACAGCGTATAAAAAAGAAACAGTTGGGGAAAAACAAATCCAAACGTTTTGCCGTGGAGGTAGCGGGCGGTTTTGTGCTCTGGGTTTGCTCTGCAGCTGGCACTCATCTGCAGAGCTTGCGGCTTTTGGGCCTGCATAATGTCGAGGAACCTTCGCAGGGACGACAGGAGCGTCCACCACTTAGCAGACCGGGCGCTCGGGGGAACAGCTGAGGGCGCCCGGTGCCAGTCAGCATTTATATCATCGATCCCAAATACACAAAGCAGTGAAACACGTAAATGATCTGTGTCTCATAAAATGGAATTTTTCGTTCGGAAAACAAAGTCAGTAGGAGGAACAAAAATCAACAAACTTTTGTGGTTCACTTCCAACGTCCCAGATCTTTCTCTCACTGCCTGAAAACAAACCAATCTGTCATTGAAGTCAATGGAAGGTTTCATGATATGTGTGAAATCCTTCGGAGAGCCTGTGTTTACTCTAACTTTTCAGGGAAACGTCGGGAAGTGGCAGATATCACCTCAGCGATCACGAACCAGAACGGATAGATGGGTTGTTTCACCGTCTTAAGAGCCGCTTCTGACAATTTGCGCCACATTTTGCTGCCAAAGCTGTCAGCTGAAGGCGCTAATGTATGTGTGAACCCAAAGGATCCAAGTAGATTAAACCACAAAAAGGGGAAAACTCAGGATGCGAAAAACACGGAGAGAGTTTCCAGCCATCCAGCGCGCGGGATGGGAGAATTTAGGCCTTGTTTTTAACATTTGGAAAATACATTCGATAAAAGAATGACATGTTGCTTTCACAAGTCAGGCAACCGATATTAAAACAGTTATTTTCCATATTTGTAGCACTAATCACCTTGATCGGCAAGTCTGCGTGTTGTCCACCGGTGAATTCACTTTATAGACAATGGAATTATTTCAGGGAGCTATAAATATCCTGCGTTTCCGACTCCTGTCGGGATATGCGACGAGACCGCTGAGTGGAGATGTGAAACTCTCCTCACTGTGCGGTGAATAAGTGTTAATTCCAAAGCTGCATGGCGTCATTAGCTCGCTGCGTTTAAAGGTATTTGGATTTATGTCATTAAATTTCGACAGAAGCCGTTCGGGAGGATCGGCGGCCCGCTTGGCGACTGTTTTCTCAGAGCGTAATGCTGCCGTGGTTTTTCAGAACATTCGCGGAGAAGCGTCCCGCAAACGAGCCCGGCAGTCAATAACGAGGAGATGAAACAAACTCGTACAACAGGACACGCGCCGCCGAATCGGCCGCGCGGCTCTAATCCAAGATCTGTGCGAAATCAGACGGCCGGGAATTAAAATGCAGCTCGCCGTTCTGTTCCTTGTATCAGAAGTCACTTAATATTTCAGTATGTGATACTTCCTTCTTTTCCCCTCCGAAGCCACCTGAGAAATCATCTTAACTACAGAGAGCCTTTATAGCCGCGCGGACCTCGGTGGGAGCTTCAGAGAGAAATCCCCCCATTCATGAAAGGCGCACGGGCAGCCAGACCGGGCCAGGCCGGGCCTTCAGGGACACCGGCTGTTTGACTTGGCGGCCGCGCCGGCCCGGGTACAGGGCTGCAGTTGTCCGTGGCCACAGGCAGCAGAGCTGCAGGTATTTCCTGACTAAATTTCTCTGTCATGCTGTTTGCGGACAGAGAGGAAACTTGGGGAGATACAACATGGGGGGAAAGAAAGAGAGAGAGAGAGAAAAAAAAAAACCCCACCGACTCCACGCCAGTGCAGGAAGACACCGAGTCGACCACGAAGGCAGCAACACAGTATTTGGTTGGGTTTTTTTTTTTATTTCAGCTCATGAGTCTCGACGAAATCCGAAAGGAAATTGAAAAACTTAAAGGCTTCTTCTCCCTCAACTGATTTTACACGTCTCGGGGAGGTTTTTTTTCCTTCCTCCTCCTTGCAGCAAACAAGCACCATATTTTTCATATAGGCCGTGACTTTATCTGAACGCTCTAAACCCCAAGAGTCTCATCTCGTCTCAATTTCCTCTGTTTTTCTTCTGTGATGGCCCAGATGTTGCTCTTCTCTCCCATGTTTAGTTTAGCATAAACATTAATCATAGACTTCTGTGCCATCATTCCAAGAGCACCTTTCACCATTATGTTAATGCATGCAGACACTTAGCAAGGAGCAAATTTCAGCCTCTGCAACACACCTGCAAGCGCCTCGTCACACACTCGACGCACACATACACACGGCGGTTGTGTTCTGACGGGGGGGACTATACATCGACTTCTATTCATTTCCTGTGGGCGTGTACCTGCCCCGCCCTCATATTGACATTAAAAAAAAACAAACTTAAAATGTAAAGTTTTCTGGTCTTAATTATGATGACTTGCTTCTTTGTCCTCAGAATAATCCCCGGAAACTGAGTCAGTAAACATATAAAAGTCCCCGTAACATATTGTAACCCGGTACAAACACACACTACACACACTTTTTTCATCATGGCGTGTGAGGACATTACCTTGACTTGTATTAATTATGTGTAAACTGGTGCTAAACTCAAAAGTACCACTTGCTTTTTGATACTGTCCTAACTTCAAATTAGTCCAGCCCTTAAACACGAACTGCAACAAATAACCATATTTCTTATTGATTGTTGACTTTATCATCTAAACAGACAATGGCTCATTATAAAGCGAATACATTTCCAGTAAACACAAACAGGGACGGACGCCGTCTTTGGCTGTCTTCTGTCTTTTCTCGGCACTTGAGGCTTTTTTCTGATTAACTGCTGGGATCTATGCATCTAATTCTCACACATTACGGTCCCCTCATTTGTAAACAACAGGCCCGGCTCGCGGCGGCGGCGGCGTTCGACCAGCGCGCGTGTGTCCACCGGGCGTCCTCGTCTAATTCACACCAGCGTCCGGTAATTGTCGGCGGTCTCGGCGTGCTGAGCGCGGCCGCCGAAGCCTCGCCGCGGCTTCCAGCGAGTCCGAGCTATCGGGTCCAGTTAAGGCCTGGACGAGTGTCCCGGCAAACTTGGCCTCTCCTCGCGAATCATGTTTAGAGTTAGCGATTGCCGGAGGAGCAATTTAAAACATCACAGCGTATTAAGACAGGAGCCCCAAAGCTCGGAGACATCTGCCTTTAAATTTGAGCGTTATTGAGCATGTTTGTCTCGTATTTCCTCGTCTTTGTGAATGAGGACTTTGAAAACGAAGACACTTTGATCATTTACCCTCCATATCCTCTGTTTCCCGCTCTCTCTGCACCCCGTCTGCCACACTTTTTGTCTCTGCCTCCCTCTCTCTCTCTCTCTCTTTCCGAGGCTGCCTCTGCTTCTGATTTAAACACGCAGCAGGGGGTTGTGGGTAGAGACTCACGCTGTGAAGGATCTCTCTGACTCAGGGAGAGCTGAAGGTCAAACACACTTATGATCAGAACCACAGGATGACACCGAAGAGGTGGAATATCAAGAGTACGGGGAAGGGGGATAAGTTTGCCTCCTTCTCGGCAGTGTGTTTTTCGATGCAGGCAGACGATTCGGCGGTGGAAACGTACGCGCGGCAGAAGGAGGCGAAGACGTACCTGCTATCAAGAAGCGTCTACAGTATGCACACGTGTGCAATGCATCAGTTTCAAAGTGTCCAGCGTTCGCAGCGAGCGCAGGCGAGGGTTTGGTGTAGCTCTGCAGAAAAATGTTAACAAACACGGCGGACGCGGTAATGAGAGCAACAACACTGTCATCCTTGCAAATTAATTTTTGTTTTGTCTGCCTACTTTGCGTTTCACTCTCGTCTTAATTAGACGGACCCTTGACAGTCAAAGCAAACAAAACAAAAACAAGAGCACGAACAAGAGAGAAATCATCTGTTTTCTTTGAATGGAAAACTCCTGGATCCCAGATGAAGGAGGCCCTTTTTCTTTTTCCTCTTTCGCAATTTTCGTCGGGGAGCATTTGCATATTTCAAAAGTCTACCAAAGAAAATAGCCCGGGGACAGAAATGGCCGATCTGCATATTGAAGACTCAACAGAGGGCGAGGAGTGGAAGACAGTGGGAGAGAGGGAGAGAGAGCGGGAGAGGGAGAGAGAGAGGGAGAGAAGAAAGGGGGGGGGGGGAGAATAACTTTCTGCGTAAATGATTCCAGGATGATCTTAAAGAAACAATAATGTCAATTAGCTGTCGGTGTCGTGCTCATTATGCTGGATTAATTGAAGCATCCACTACAACTAAAACAGATTATTTTCATAGTTGTCAAGCAGCTCTGTGGAGGGAGAGCGAGCGAGTGAGAGAGCGAGCGAGAGAGAGAGAGAGAGAGAGAGAGTGAGGGAACAGAGGGAAAAAATGTGCATCATAAGAAGGCCTCTTCACCCAGCTTCCTTCATGAATAACAAATAGAGGACCCAGCGCTGTGACCAGGCAGCACAACACATGAAAAACATTACTGCCTTCCCTGAGCCGTCTGGTTCTCTCCACATTATGCTGGTAGGCTCGAAACATGTGAAGCACTGTGGCGCTTTTGTGCAGCTCCTCGGCGCGTTTTGCAGCAGTGTTGGACGCAACTTTGACAATAAACAGGCTTTCAAAGCTGCACACGGAGGTGCGCAAATGTTTTCAGAGGCGTAACACAAACACGGACACACACCGCTTGTGTTGTGGAAGTGCACCAATTTGTGGACATTTAATTTTTTCTCACATCACAACTTAAATTCTCCAAACCGCTGAAACTGTATCTGGTGGAAAATAAGCCTGGAAAATGTTCAGCAGCTCCCAACACGTCCAGGGTTCAGGTCACTCGCTCAAGTTCATCTTTACTTTACTG
This sequence comes from Malacoctenus gilli, assembly GCA_032164315.1. Taxonomy (NCBI): domain Eukaryota; kingdom Metazoa; phylum Chordata; class Actinopteri; order Blenniiformes; family Labrisomidae; genus Malacoctenus; species Malacoctenus gilli. The sequence continues at coordinate 14,885,171 of JASSRZ010000023.1, read as the reverse complement.
TGAAAAGCTCCTAAATTCAATGAAAGGCTGTTTCAAAATAACAGCACGGGTTATTTTATAGTTGTTTTTTTGCATTTGGATGAAAACTGACATTTGGCGAACGTTCAAATCGGACTTTTTTTCACTCACTACTTTCTGACCTTTCCTGGTATCAGTGAGAAACGTTCGACCTCAAAAAAACGAGTTTAAATATAAGAGTTGTATAAAATGAAGTTTGGTGAGAAGTCTGAAAATGCTGCTTTCATTGTTCTTGACTTTGGTGACTGTTGAATTCATTACTGTCACTGCAGGAGTTAAAAATGGCATTCAGACATTTGAAATTCAATGTACACACTCTTTCATGCAGTCCGTTGTGCCACAATCTGTGATCCACGGTGTGTCAAACTTCCTCTGTGCAAGTTTTCTAACTTGGTGAAGAAGATTTAACAAAACAAATGCTCAACATATAAAAAACATCGAAATTTTGTTGTGTTTTTAACAACAATTCAACTAAATGCAGAGAAGCACATGTGGATAAAGCCTGAAACCATCCAGGTTTTCAAAACCAATGCATGTTTCTGTGAAATTGAACGTTTGGATTTATGTCTCTGGTTGAAGGAGGAGAGTATCTGTCTGTTTACCTTTTACCTTTTGGACAAGATCCAAGACAAATCGGCAGAAAAAACATAAATTAGCGGCACGTTTATTGGGCCGCACCTGGCTCTCTCTCTCTCTCTCTCTCAGTGACAGAACTCCATGTGTCTCCGTGCCTCGCTCTCTCCAGGCCCGTTATAAAAAAAAGAAGCGCCAAGCAAACTCCCAAGTAGAAAATTCCCCTGGACACGTTCATTTCACAGCCCATCCATAAAGTGACCCGGCGCAGACGCGTCCCACTGGAACCGGTTTGTTCCTCCGCGATGGAAAAAATCAACCTGATGGTTGGTGGAGGGCTTTTTTTGTGCAGCTTCAGCGCGCAGCAGCAGCAGCAGCAGCAGCAGCAGCAGCGGTGCGTCACGCCACCGTGGCCTTCCTTCCCCCTTACCATGTGAAAGGGAGAGCGCATTGAGATGCAAGGGGCGTCCAAGCCCCCCCGTGTACCCGGAGCCGACTTAAGTATCCTTGATTCAGGCTTCAACTGCTCCGCTGTTATAAATGAGATAAACACAAATCTCACACATGATTTCGTCAGGCACCAGTAACTTCTGCAGTTTAATTATCTTCCTGTGGGTTGGTTCAAGTGGTGCAGCAGCAGCAGCAGCAACAGCAGTAGCAATAATAATAATAATAATAATAACAATAATAATAATAATAATAATAATAACAATAATAATAATAATAATAATAATAATAATAATAATAATAATAATAAAATTAGTTTGACTCTCACAATGTTTTTGATTCACTTCACAGCTCAGCAACTCCTTCACTCATTGTCTACTTTTCTGGCTCCTTATAATCAGTTGACTTGACTTTGCTCATCGCTGACGGCACCGCGAAGGCTTTCTGCGCCGCTTCCTTGTTCTTGATTATTATCTTTTCTAACAAATTATTACTTTTTCCCGCAGCGGGAACTCGCTGCACCTCGGGCTCAACTGTGAGACACACGAGCTCCTCTCCGGCGCTGCGTCCAATCAGCGGGGACTCCGCAGCGCGTTTGTGCTGTAATTGGACGGAGGTGGGAGCGGAATACGCAGCCTTGGCACAACGTAAACACTCGCTCGTCTCCCTCGCGCGGTGAAAGGACGCGTCGGATGAAGCGGAGGCAGACTCAGCGGAGAGTCAAAGGTTCTGTCGTTGTCTTCCGCTCTCCTTAGAAACTTGAACGCCGGAGAAGCCGAAAAACAGGTGATCGCTCCGAGAACTCTTCACGAGGAAAAGCGGTTTTTTGCCCTCCCCTGTTCATTAGACGTGGATTACGCGCGGCGGAGATCCCGGGACAGAGAAAAGTTTCCAAACTATACGTCGCGCAGGGATGCGTATCAAAGCGTGCTTTGTCACCGGTCACCGTCTGCACACGTTGCTGCTGAAGTAAAACCACAACAGAAGCTTTTTATGGAGTGATCTGACACCTGAATTGCAGATTTTCTTTGTTTTTTAAAAAAAGTATAGCGCGTGTTGATTAAGACTGAAGTGTTTCATGGATTAGAGCAAAGTGGGACTTTATTCTAAAGCCAGAAGAGAGAAATACAACTCCAAATTTATGCTCTGGGGGATGGCAACAGCCACCTCCAGCCCCTACCTAGCCAGCAGCAGGATTCTGTCCGGCTCGGTCCTTCACGCGGATCGGAGAGGTGGTGGCATGCAGCCGGGCAGCGCCGCTGTGACCACCGTGTCAAGTGGATACAGAGGGGACCCTTCGGTGAAGATGGTGCAGAGCGACTTCATGCATGGAGCGATGGTGGCGAGCAACGGGGGGCACATGCTGAGCCATGCCCACCAGTGGGTGACGGCGTTACCTCACGCGGCGGCCGCGGCGGCAGCGGCCGCGGCGGCGGCGGCGGAGGCTGGCTCTCATTGGCCCCCGAGTCCTCAGCCGCAGGAGTTGAAGAGGAACAACGGCAGGGATGACCTCCACTCGGGGTCGGCCCTGCACCACAGGTCCCCGCATGTGGGACCCCACCATGCGCACCCGGGAGGCTGGGGGGGCTCCTCCGCAGCGCACATCAGCATCTCCGAGGGGCAGCAGCAGCAGCAGCAGCAGCAACAGCAGCAGCAGCAGCAGCAGCAGCAGCAACAGTCCCTGATTTACTCGCAGCCCGGCGGATTTACAGTCAACGGGATGCTGAGCTCGCAGAGCCTCATGCACTCGGGGCTCGTGCGCGGGGAGTCCCCGGAGCTGGACCACGGCAGCCACCATCACCACCATCACCATCACAATCACCACGCGCACCACCACCCGCACCACGGGGTGAGCCACGACTCGCACTCGGACGAGGACACCCCGACTTCGGACGACTTGGAGCATTTTGCCAAGCAGTTCAAGCAGCGGAGGATCAAGCTGGGCTTCACGCAGGCCGACGTGGGCTTGGCGCTGGGCACCTTGTACGGCAACGTGTTCTCGCAGACCACCATCTGCAGGTTCGAGGCGCTCCAGCTGAGCTTTAAAAACATGTGCAAGCTGAAACCCCTGCTGAACAAATGGCTGGAGGAGGCAGACTCCACCACCGGGAGCCCCACCAGCATCGACAAGATCGCCACCCAGGGCAGGAAGCGGAAAAAGCGCACCTCCATCGAGGTGAGCGTCAAAGGCGCGCTGGAGAGCCACTTCCTAAAATGTCCCAAACCCTCCGCGCAGGAGATCAACTCTCTGGCGGACACGCTGCAGCTGGAGAAGGAGGTGGTCCGCGTCTGGTTCTGTAACCGCAGGCAGAAAGAGAAGCGCATGACGCCGCCCGGACTCCCGCGCACCCCGGAGGACGCGTATTCACAGGTGGGCAACATGGGACCCGACACGCCGTCGCCGTCCATAGACTGCAAGAGGATGTACAGCGACACGTGAAAGCGATCGCTTTGAAGCGGCGGACTAATGACACGAACCGAGTAAAGTGTGTGTACAGTTTCCCAGGATAATATTTGGTTGACTTTTCCCTCCATCCCCTTCGAGCATCGAGCCAAACACTTTGTCGCCCGGCGTGTTTATTTCACAACAGGACAAACGTCACCCTTTACGCATCCTTTGGGTATTTTTCTGCACTATGAAGCGGGCGCCATGACAATTTTATGGCTGATTTAAAATCTGAATTGAAGGAGTTTAATTTTTGGAGACGTTCTCCTCGACATATAGAAACATTAAAACACGTTGAAGCTCTGAAGTCATGGAATCAGAAAAAATACTTTGTTCTCCTGTATTTCCACCTTGTATTGAGGAGCTCCCTGCAAATGCTGCAGAATTTGATGTCTGACCTGCAGAAACATCTGTAGCTTACACTTCCCCCCAGTAAACACACAGATTTATGTGTTTTTAATCAACTCTTACTGTTCTCAGAGAGCAATAATTGACCTTCTTCCAGACGTGTTCCCCACTTTGTGTTTCGTGTCAGTGGATTTATGTTGTGACACAGTTAAGATGGTCAAAAAGCGAGATTCACATCTATTACAATATTGTACTTTTACTTTATAGGAGCCTTCTTTTCTCTCCAAGTTAGCGAGCATTCCCTTAAGTTTGTGTAAAAGTCTGCTGTGTATTCTTCTTGTGTGATGATTTGGACTATTTATTATTTCCCACTGTGTTTATTTTCATGGACCAGACTAATTATTTAATAAATTTGTCATATAAATATCGATGGCCATCGTTCTTAAGTCCCACTGGACGGACACACACACACACACACACACACACACACACACACACACACACACACACACACACACACACACACACAC
>JASSRZ010000023.1:14870125-14880709 GCA_032164315.1 Malacoctenus gilli | reverse complement strand
ACACACACACACACACACACACACACACACACACACACACACACACACACACACACACACACACACACACTGTCCCTTTCAACGTCGTAATTTCGGTTTATACTTTGAGTGCAAAATGTCACAAATTCTCTGCGCCTTTTTCTTGGACAGTTCACCAAACGGGCCGCTGTCACTCAAAATAGTGTTTCAGAGATACAGAATGAGACGATACTTTAACATTATACATGAAAATCTACTAACGGGTCCTAAACAACACAAAGTTTTGAAAGTTTTGCATTTGTTCAACAGCTCAGCCCAGTCTGACTGCCGTTTTGTCATAATTGTACCTGAGATTTGAGGACGAAAGTATTGCTGCATTTTTCAGTTTGTAGATAAAATGACTTGTTCAGTTTGATGGAAAATCAATTAGCAGATAAACTGGGATTGAAAACAAACATATTTCAGACTCCCAAAGCTTGATAATGTTGCTACCATTTCCTACATTATCTTTTTCACGTTTATCATCAGAAACCTGCACGCAGGAAACATTTTCAATTTACCTCTTTTTTTTGTGCACCTTTGTTTTTGTTCAAGCTTTGTTGAGTCCATCACGGGTGATTAAACTCATTACGCCGGGCCCTTCCTACACTTTGCGCCTCACGTATCGCCTCTCTGTCTCGCCACATACATCCTGTGGCGGGGCTAGGGGCTGCTGCTCGATGGAACGCAGCCAACGGAGGTCAGCCATCCCAGCTGGCGGCTCACCTCGGCAGCGGTTGCCAAGGTGACAGTGAGATGGAGTGACACGAGGCGGCGGATCTTTTGCCACAGATGATGGGTTTGGCAGATAGACAGCGAGGAGCTCGGGACGCCGGCTCCGAAAAACAATCTGGTGGTTCTCCTTTCGCCGCTTCTCTGTGTATAAACATCACACACAGATGTGTGTCTATACACACATCGATGGATTTAAATGTATATATGCTGCAGCGAGCACAGAGGTGACGCATGTGAACATGCGGCGATGATAAAGAAAAGAGCAAAACGCAGAAAAGAGAGGCCGACGCTGTGATGAAACTGGCTGGTGGGTCGAAGGTTTCTCTGACTGAAGCAAACAGGAAACGGGGGGGACTTAAAACAAACTGGGAAAGTGAACGCAGCGTGGCCAATGTTCCACTTTGATTTACACTAAGTTCATTTCTTTCACACTTCCAGAAAAAAAGCGAGGACTTTGTGGGAACTCTGCAACTCAACGATGATTAAATCAGGCTCAATAAATCTCACTCACAAGGCCAAAAGACAAATGAAGGCAGCCAAAAGTTGTATTAGCGTGTCATCAATTTGTCACCAGGTTCAGCTGGAGCCGGATTGGCGAGAAACCGATGTTTTTGGAGTGGATTGGGCTGAGATTTGCTTCTCTGAAGAGGAATACATTTGTTGCAGTAACTTTAGCTCATTGACAATTATAACTTTAAAATTTCTTCTTTAATCGCACGCAATTGTGCTCATATAATCTTAAGTTTTGCCCCAATTTACACGCTTAAAACACACCAGCATACATCTGAAAACTTTGTGTCAGTCGACGCAAGGTAAAAACATTATCGCTTTTCAGTAACAAAGCTAAATAAAGCTTTTCTTCCTATTTATACCAGACTGTCAGGATATCTAATGAAGTTGTGTGCCGAACTTCTCTCTGTCAAACAATCCTGACTGAAATATTTAGCATATGTGCTTCTATTCTGCCATGAATCACGCGAAAGAATTTGGGATACAGTACATATTTTTCACTGCCACAGTCGGACTGCATCAGCGTCACACGGAGGTGGACGGGTGATGCCTCCGTTCTCCGTCATCATGTGCGAGTGGCTCTTAACATGATGCATTCCCGGCGAGGCGCCGGCATACGTTGTCGGACGAAAAAAGAGAGGGGGAATATAAGCTTGCGGGATTGCGGTGTGATCCCCTCAAAGCTTAGTGATGTAAAGATGGGAGATAAGGCTGGAATTGGGGGATAAAAAGCCCTTTAAAGGGTTTTGTCATCACGCAGCACGAGGTGTCTTCGCTGAATATCAATGCAGGGATCTGTAAAAGTACAAGCTGACGACGCCACCGTGCCCTGCAAACACCCAAACTCCCTCAATCAACAGAAAGAGCTTAGCTGGCGCAAAAGTGCATCAGCGCTCGCGTGCTGGTGAGAGGCAGAAAATGAGTCTTATGTTTTATTTACATTTTGCATCCTTCATTATTAGCGTACGGCTTCTCACTTCTCTGGGCTACGAGCAGTCTGCGGTCGCACACCGCAGATGTTATTACCTCTTCTCCATAATAACAACTAATGTAATTGCTCATAATTGCTCTTAAGGCCTTGTTCAGAGGTACTTTACATAAAGCAATTACAACAAGATAATCCCTCCTTTAATGCTTGTTGTTTGTGCCTCACAGTTTGAGCGCAGCCACGTTTGACAAAGTCACACCTGCTCTTACCCAACGCGTCAAGTAGCAACAGCAGCAAAGTTTTTAATCTTTAACTGTTTCACTCGGGTTTGCACATCATCCTTCCCCACTGTTTGGTGTTAATTATTCCCACAATGCAGAGATTGGTTACCCACTAAAAGTCTAACACTGATTAACACACTGCGGCTTCCTCGGTGTGAGTCAAAGCCCACGAGACGGCCGACTCCTACCTGCAACTAGGAGCAGAGACGCGAATGGATAAAACAGCCATTCAAGGCGAAAGTAGTATCGGAACTCTTGTTTGCGCGTAAGTGAATCAAAAAAACCCCGGCTGACTCTCGCCCCTCTGAATGTAACACAAGCGGCTGAATGGAGCTCAGTCAATATTGCCACTTGTGTGGGTTTCCACCTCTCCCCCTGAATATTCAGATTTAGCAAGTGAACATTTTTCCCTCCTTCGCCCGTGTTTGCTTTTTTTCCTCCCCTCTCCTCCCCTCAGTGATTGATGGAGTCCCGAAGTCTCTCAATCAGGCAGAAATTAAAGCAAACATCTGTGGAATAACGGACAGGGAAATGAATTCTCTCACTCGCAGGCTTGTCGTGTGGCTGCCACTGAACGTGACGAGCATGCATGTGCCAGACCGCTGGAGTGGAACTCGTTTGATGGGCATGTTCAACACACGGGCACGATGCCAATTTAGACAAGCGTGCCCATGAAAAGAAATCTGCTCCCGCATGCTAAGTGTGCAAGTGTAACAGAACCTGTGAACATGAAGTAAAACAAAAGTGAATCTTGTTAAAAAAAAAAACAAAAACCCAAGATAAATTTGGCTCTAATATTTGCTTTTTAATCACAAATACTGAGATTGTTCTTTGAGTTGCACAAAAAAGGACAGAAAGCTTAACTTAAACTTCTGTCATTTTGTCCTTTCTAAACCCTAACCTTGTGCAGACCAGAAAAAGCCTGAACAGAAAAGCACTTCACCAACTGATCCAGCTGGAGCACAATGCTGCTATCTACTGGACAGAGGAGTCAACGCGCGTTTGTTAAACTGAAACGATCGGCTTAATTTCGTTTCGACCTCGGAGTCGCTGGAAACTGGAGAGAAACTAGGCTCAATTTAAGCAGACTAAATCGGAGTCGTCAATTGTCCTGAAAAGCAATGTTTTGGACTTTTGGAGGAGTTCTCCTTGAAGGAAAACTCGTTAATGCAGAGGAAGAAAATGCAAACTCAGTAAAGGGTCACAGCCCTGAAACAGACTGGTGTATTCTCATGATAAAAGTGCTGCCTGGACACAAATATGACCCACTGAGAACTGACACTATTGGTTCAAAACAGCTCAAATGAGTAAATGAAGAAATATAGCCAGAATGCGCATGAAACAGCGACCACATGATGAGTGGATGATGCTGACAAAGACTAGCAGCAAGTGATCCCTCTTTTCTTGAGGTTCATAAATTGAGCATAGGCTCCACCCGATTATCTTTAAACAAATTGGCTCCGCCCCTGTAACGTTTTAACTCACTGGCTCCACCGCCTGTTACATTTGAAGGACTACACTCATCATGCACTCATTTAGTGTTCCCACTAAATCAATATTAAAACACAATTCATGCTGCAACATTCTTTCATGTGAATTTTGTTTGCGTAGATTTTGCACACAAGTGAGCGCTCATGCAGACTCAAACCAATCGTGACATCGGCTACACCTAGTGGTGTAAACTTGAACTACACAATCAACCTAAAATACCAGTATGTGCAGTATAAATAAGTAATCTGACGTTACTTTTGAGGGTTTTTCCTGCAACTGTTGAGAAAGTGTGTAAACTATCATTTTTTTACAGTAATCTCGTGTATATCTTCATATGATTTACTTGGTGAAGATAAGCTGGTTGAAACCAACTCACATGTGAACCAATAGACACTCGATCAGTTGGACTGGTCTCTGTTGGTATTACTGGTCAGTTTGACCATCAATTATTAATCCCAAACGTGACATCTTCCCCCGTTTGCCGTCCTGCACCTTTAAGTCAGAGACCACCTGCTCCTCTGGCGTCAGCATCATCCGCAGGCGGCGCGATGGCGATCGATACGGCTGTAAAATGTTCAAAGCGGGATATTTTAGGAAAGCCCCGGCATGCTTAGGACGGAGGACAGCGTCCCCACCCGCGCGAGAGACGAGCCCGCATCCTGATGAAGGTAACGCCGTTCACATCTGCTTCTTGATCGTGCCAGCGCGCAGCTCCAGTCAACTCACACCCAAATAAAAAGCCAAGAACACAAAGAAACTAATGTTTAGTCATGGAGGCGTCGGTGCCGTTGGGGATCGTGGACACCGGCGGTGACACGGCAGAGACGGAGGGATTCAGGCGTGCCGAGCGAGCAGCGTTTGATTGACAGACAAACGCTGGTGATGGAGGGAAAAACCAGCTCATATGTGTAAACGTGAGGGCGCGCTGTTCATGCGTAAAAAACATGGATGCAAACGCGGATCCATCACCACGGGATAACGAGATTATAGTGTTCCGACACCTCCGTGGGTTTTACACAGGAAACCCAACAAATCTCAAAATGTGATTCGCTGAAATTTTCTGCAAAAACAACTGAATATTCATTTTTTCCGATGCCGCAACAAGCCTCAATCGTTGTGTTTTCTTGTCAGCTGACTGGAAAGGAAAAATCCTACAAATCAACTTGACTGACAGTCACTAATTACTTTATCAAAAGGTATTCTGGTTGATAAAAGACTGTACAATCCTAATTCTTCAAGGTTTTACTGCCAGATGAAAGTATCACCAGGTATTATCTGTGGAGGAGGAAAAAATGCTTGTATGTTTTGGTTTATGTGCCCGCGAGGCTTCATTTCTTCGTTTAACGTTGTTTTTTTTTTTTTGAGTGACAGTCTCCGTCTGGAAGAAAAAGAGGTCTCCCGACGGATCCCGACAAATCAAATCATACAGTTAATCTCATACCAGCCTGCACAAAGGATGAGAGTAGGGGCCGCTTGTTGCCATAGAACTGGTGACCCTGTTGCCATGGCAACAGGCGGCAACACTATGCATCCTCTTAGCTGCTGGTGGCGGCGGCGTTGGTGGTGGTGGGGCAGAATTCAGGCAGACGTGTGGTGTGCCCCCCCCCCCTCCTCTTCACCGCAGGGTTTGAGTGGACCAACACGGGACCACCTGCCTCGAATGTGGCCAGATGAAGCCCCCTCGCGCCCATGACGAGCTAAAATGCTAATGAGATCGTAGCAAGTCCAAAAGAACCTTATCAGGCCTGATTTGTGCTCTTGTTTTTATCCTCCACGGACCTTAAACTGATTCTCAGAAAGCTACAGGTCCGCCTGAACTTTATCCAAACTGAAAACCTTCAGATTTAAAGTCACGTTTCTGTTCTAAATCCTTTGGCACGACAAGAACCCGAGTGCCATCAAGACTTCCACATTTTTTCGCTGTTTCGTAACTTATATTTGTCAGTTTTAAACTGTGTTTTTGTCTCGTCGTCCCCATGGAGTCTTTTTCAATTATCTTGCCTTAACCAGCGCTTGTCCTCGGTGATGTTTGCCTTCATCCAGCCACCTGAGACCCGACTGCCACCATGACCTCGAGCACATTGTTAGCGCCTGAGCTGGCACGTTCCTATTGTGAGGAGCATGACGGGGAAACCATGGCAACTGACGCAGACCACGTGTAGGATTTCTCCTGTTTTTGTTGCGGTTGCATCACCACCACGAGCACTGACGAAGCCTCCCCATCTGACAGCGGAACCGCAGCCTGGCTGTTGTGTCAACGCCCGTGTTTGTATTCATGTGTGAAACATCGCGGCTCCCGGTTAATCATCAACTCTGGCTGAAGGCGGCCGAACAGCGCGTCTCCGTCCTGTGTGACCCTCCACGTGAGGCGCCTCTGCGTTGCCTTCCGCGGCTTACGTAACCCCCTCCGCATCGCTCGGACGTCAATCCGCCCGTTTTCATATTTACAATTATCACTGACTAATAGATCAGTGAGCAGCTGAACTCCCCTGACAATCTGTGGCAGCGCTGCATTTTTTCTTCTTCTTCCGCATGTTTATCGCAGCTTTTAAAGAGACAAGACCGCTCATGGATGTCCTGCGCCGTTCACTCGCGTTGATACTGAAAAGACTGAACGGGAACTTTGTTTGGTACGAACTCCTTTGCTGCCTCGGTCACTTTTACGGTAACAACGATGTGTTTCTTTTCCAGGTATTGCCATGGATCGTAGATGGCTTGAGCACAGCCGAACAGCTTTACCGAGCGTTGGTGATGTTGGTCTTTTTTGGCGCGGCGTCCTCTGGTGAGCGCTAGGATGGCTTTTTGTAATGAAAGCCTGCTGGAGGAGTGCGGCTTCATGCAGCCGCATGAACCGGAGGAAGCGGCGGAAAGCCTCCCAACGGAAGCTGCGACTCCCCTCATATCCGTCACTCTGCGCGTGACCCTGGCGGCCATCATGATCTTCATGATTACCATCGGCTTCCTTGGCAACGCCATCGTGTGTCTGATCGTTTACCAGAAGCCCGCCATGCGCTCGGCCATCAACCTCCTCCTCGCCACGCTGGCTTTCTCCGACATCATGCTGTCCCTGCTCTGCATGCCGTTCACCGCCGTCACCGTGGCCACCGCCGACTGGAGCTTCGGCAGCGGGTTCTGCCGAGCCTCCATCATGCTGTACTGGCTCTTCGTCCTGGAGGGGGTGTCCATCCTCCTCATCATCAGCGTGGACCGCTTCCTCATCATCGTGCAGCGGCAGGACAAGCTGACGCCTCACAGGGCCAAGCTGCTGATCGCAGGGTCCTGGGTGCTGAGCCTGTGTGTGTCCCTGCCCTCCGTGGTCGGCTGGAGGGCGGGCGCGGCCAGCATCGGCGGCACCTGGGCGCCGCAGTGCGTTCTGGGATACAGCGAGTCCGTAGCAGATCGTGGCTACACGGTGCTGCTGGCCGTGGCGGTTTTCTTTGTACCGTTTACTGTCATGCTTTACTCCTACATGTGCATCCTGAACACGGTGCGCCGCAACACCCTGCGCATCCACAACCACACCAACGAGCACTCCTGCCTGCCGGCGCTCAACCAGGTCAGCAAAATGAGACTCACGGGGCTGCAGCGGCCGCCGCAGGTCAAGGTGGACATGAGCTTCAAGACCCGCGCCTTCACCACCATCCTCATCCTCTTCGTGGGCTTCTCGGTGTGCTGGCTGCCGCACACGGTGGTCAGCCTGCTGGCCGTCTTCAGCCGGCAGTTCTACTACAGCTCGGTCTTCTACCCAATCAGCATCGGCGCCCTGTGGCTCAGCTACCTGAAGACCGTCTTCAACCCCGTCATCTACTGCTGGAGGATACGGAAGTTCAGGGAGGCCTGCCAGGAGTTCTTCCCCAAGAGCTGCCGGCTGTGTCCCAGAGTGCCCGGCAGGAGCCACAGAAGAGTGCGGCCAAGCAACATTTATGTGTGCAGCGAGACACAATCCGCCGTGTAACACGACAAGGACCAGTCCCAGCCCCAGGACCAAATTCTGACCCTGTTTGTTTCCTGTTTCTACTTCTGTTCCTGAAATAACCAATCACATGTTACTGAATTAAAGGTAAACTCGAAAAACCGAGCATTCAGTCTGGCAATGTTTAAACACAGGCATCTCCATGCTGAGCAGTAAAGCAGGTTCAAACAAGCTGGTCAGATTATTCTGTCACCTAGCTCCATAAATAAGTACATTCTTTTCACTTGTGCTTTACGCCATAGCCGCCATCCCGAAACCTTCTGACTCCTGCGTCCTCTCTCGTCCATTTCCTTTTACTGTTTTGTACATTGTGCTGAAAATGTCACTCTGTCGTTTCAGACGGCGGGCCCGGCAGTCCGGTCTGAAACCACTGAGGTGCTGTGGTCGTCAGTGATGTGATGAGTTTCAGGAGAAAAAAAAAGCGTGCAGTATTTATGTCCGGTGATTTTCTGACTGAGTTTGAAAAAACATATTCAATGAATTTTGTCAACTTTTTGTCAGTTCCAACTAAATCGTTTACTTTTCGGGGTCCTTTTGAGTGTGTCGACAAAGAAATGTGTTACTTCTTGAGATTTGAATGTTTACTTAAACACATTGTCATGTCACGAAAGTTGGAAACAGATGAATAAAGATAGTTTTGAAATGAGGTTTCAGTGGCTTGTTTGGATTGAGCGGGCTGTAGTTGAGGTGAGCCTCCAGATGGGGGCAGCAAATAGCGCCACGAAGAGGAATGCTGCCATCGAACCACAGAAGAAGAAGAATCAGTAAACATGGCAACCTCGGCGGAACAGAACGGAAAGTCTGTGTGTTCATCTAACGTGGACCTCCTCCTGCACCCTGAGCTACTGTCTGCGGACTTCATGCAGCTTATTTTAAATGAGGTGAGTCCCGGTCTGGAGCGGAATACGGAGAGTTCGTATTTTTCTTCGACCTCCACGAAGAAAACTACAAAACAAAAAATTAGCATGCGAGCTAATTGGCATGGCAGCTGTGATTGTGTGAGTGTACCAGCAGCTCTTCCGTCGTTACATTTTTATCTAACGGTGTTTGTGTGATTGTGGCTCAGAAAAACGTGAGCACGAGGGGCTCCCGGAGTAGGGACCGACTAACGGAGCTCTACGTCCGGCACGTCATGCCGCTGCCGCAGAGGACTTTACCGAACAGCCGCTGGGGACGAAGGATGGAGAAGAGCCGAGGGAGGCAGAGCGCAGCTGGACAGCGGTCAGAAAGGTATCGGTCAGCCTGGACGCCACCGTGACTGTACAGCGTCTGATTCACTCTGATCTGAAACAATCGACTGAAAACTTGACACAAACTCCCACTTTCATTGAATTTGTCAGAATGGCAACATTTGGAAGCCTAATGTGTGTTTCATTTTCAGTTCCAGTGGTGAGCACAACAGGAAAAGACCTCTGATCGTCTTTGATGGAAGCTCCTCTCATTCTGCTCCACTGAAAGTGAAGAAATCAGAAGGAACGACGCCGTCGACGGGAAGCACCGACAGGTTAAAACCTCCTCCGGCCGCTAATCTGTCCAACCCCATCAGGAAGCTGACGGGCAGCCTGTCGTCCTCTCCTCATCAGAGCGTCAACAACTCAAACGTCAAACCAGAAGCAAACTCCTCGGTATGAACAGTTGTCCATGGATGCTCTTTCACTCAAAGTTGCCTTATAATTTTGAATCAAGAGTTTCAAATCTGGGCAGAAAATGTGGGATAGAAATGTTGGATTTGGGATCCAACCCTGTTGATGTGACACGTTTGTGGGATTCAAAAGTTAAACTGAAAACAAAAACATCTGGGAGTCTCTGAAATGTGTTGAAAAGACAATAAATTTTACTTTTTATTCCCTTTTTTCTTCTCTGATCTCCCCTTTCGTCAGGACGCACTGAAGTCTCCAGACGTAAAGAAAAAGATCCAGCATGTGACGTGGCCCTGACCTTTGACCCCAGGTGGTCGTGATCTGATGGGAGGCCTCGCGGTCGGACCACGGCGCGCCCTGTCCCTGACCTGCTGACCCGCGCTGCACCCAACGCAAATCGCTCACTAACGGATTCGCAAAAAGCGGGAGGAGCTTTCTCTTCAGCGCGACGGGGAAACGGACTGGAGATCGTCCCGCCTTCGTCGAAGGTCTGAGGTTCCTCAAGTGCCCTTACGGTCTAACATCAGCAGCTTACACCCAGTCTCTCACAAAGGGACCTGATACACGATGAGATGAGTGAAACTCGTTGGTGTCTTCCAACTTAACCGTGTGTGAATCTCGGCTTTGTTTCGCAAGTGTGTTCAGTTTAGATAAAACGATACATTTGATGGCTTGTTTTCCATATCAGATATCTCACAGCGTGATCGAAACGAACCCACCCAGAGGAAACGCAAACTCGTGACGGTCCGGCGCTTCTTCTCCTGTGTATTTTTACAAGTCGTGTGAACACTTCGGACACAGTCTGAGATGTAGTTTGATTGATTTATTTCTTTATTCCTTTCAATGAGATCAGGACTTTTTAATAGGTAATTCTTCTGGTGTGATGATGTACGTGAATGTGCTTCTACAGTACACAGTTGTGCCATTTCTACCCAGATAAGTACATAAAATCCAGTCCTGTATGTAGATACGGGTTAACGAGTACTTAAATCATATCTCTCCCTCGCC
>JASSRZ010000023.1:14859101-14870025 GCA_032164315.1 Malacoctenus gilli | reverse complement strand
CCCAGATAAGTACATAAAATCCAGTCCTGTATGTAGATACGGGTTAACGAGTACTTAAATCATATCTCTCCCTCGCCGTTTGTAGTGATTTAGTCCCATCAGTGTGAAATATATTCGTACCTCACCTCATCTTTTTTGGTGTTTGGACTAAAAAGGCTTCATCCTCCAAATCCATTCATAGCAGGATGCTCGTCTTTTTTTTATGAAATCAGTCTTTGCACAGGAGTCGTGGATGGAGGATGCAGTGAAATTTCTTCTCCCTCGTATGAGGGTCATTTTATCGTAACCTCACAACAGTGTCCACAGACTGAGTTTGATAGTTAATGTGATGTTATCACTGTCAGCTTTCTGCTTCCTGGTCTGTGCAGTTTTTAAGATTCAGTCATTTATTTTCCACTTTTTCAATTTTCGTTTGTACTTCCTGCTTTTTACTTGACCCAAACTACAGTACACGGTTATTTATTACAGTATGAAATGAATATCTAAGTTAAAAGTGGATCATGCTGGGATTTCCCAGCACTTCGTGTATCTGATGTCACCTTTTCTAGTTCTGAGAGCTGAACTGTGGACAGAATAAATGTTGATCGCAGTCTCTTTGAAGTATATTTATTGCTCCGGACGAACGGGCTGAAGTTAGCGAGTCGTTCATCCGAAACGCACAGGACCAAGCGGCGGGAATCCCTGCGATGTTCGAACCAACACAAACAAATTCTCCTCAGATTGGTGGGAAATTAGACTCACACAGAGGAAAGTCAGCAGCTTTTGTGACCCAGGTTTGAAAGCGCACATATTGTCATCCGACGGGTCAAGTGGAATCATCTTTACTCGAGCTTTTTGTCACATTCCCAACAACTAATTTCATGCACGGCTATAACTGATATGTGAGATTAAAGAGATAAAGTTTAAGTAACGCGGTTATTCTTGACACTCATTCACAATACCTCAGGCTATTTACGACCTCATGCCAGTCCATGCACACGGCAGCAGTTATGGTACTATCACACTCCAAAGCAGGTCATGTGCTTAAACGTAGTAGGTTTTTATTTCAGAACGTGTCCTACAGAATCTGTCTGCAAACATTTAGGCTTCCGAAGCGGACGTCTTTACATTCATGCCAACGGTTTTGGATTAGTAACGTCTTATTTTGCAAAGAGTGAACAATAAATTTAGATCAACTTCTAAAATTCAAATAATACCGTTAGTGGTTTCGCATCTTGTAGCGTAAAACAATGTACATTCACGGAGAACGCGGGGAAGTAAAGATGCAGCGGATGCTTTGCTCTCAATACACTTGTTTCTCGGCTTTTCCTAATCTCTTTGGATGATGTCGGAGAGACGCGCTCGCTCTTAGATGTCCTTGCCGCACTCTGGGCACAGGATGTCGTCGCGCTCGGTGAGGAAGCCGCGGCCGACCAGGGACACGGAGCACTTCTTGCAGTTGAAGCAGTCGTTGTGCCACTGGCGCTCCTCGAAGGAAATGTACTTGCTGCCTCCGAGACCTGTGAGTGAATAAAGAATCGATTCCTCGGGTCAATGCAGCCGAGACATCTGTGTGAAACGGTCGCCGAGACGGTTCAGGGGGTTCGAATGATTACCGCTAATGGGGGTGGTGCAGGAGGCGCACTTCTTGGCGTAGAGGTTGCAGAAGCAGTTGAGACAATAGGCGAAGTCGTCCCTGGAGGTGAACCTCTGGCCAGACAGCTGCTGCTTGCAGCTGGTGCACAGGAAGCAGTCCTTGTGCCAGGGCTGGTCGCGGTAAGTCACGCCGCCGGTGGTGATGGGCTGGACGGAGGCAGGGGGAGAGGAGACGCTCAGTGTCGCATCTTTGTCTTTTACAACCATCAATTGAGAACGATTCCGCTGAAATCAGTCGCGCTCCTCTACCTTCTTGCAGTGGATGCACTGCATGGCAAACTGCTTCTCATAGCAGGGCACACAGAAGTTGTGGCTGTCCTTGGGGATGAAGCTTTTGGTGCCAATCGGCTGCTGGCATCTCTGGCAGGTGAAGCAGGTCTCGTGCCAGCTGTTCCCCTTGTGCTCCATCTTCCTGGAGCCTTCAGGGTAACACAGAGGAATGAGTTAAACGAGGAGCAACAAAGTCACAACGAGCTAATTGCACACGAGTGTTATTTGAGGTGTTTGTGGAGCCTTTTTTTGTTCCTGCTCTCTCTTTTGTCTTCACCTGGCATGATGGTTTTCTTGCACTCGTGGCACTTGGAGGAATACTCGTTGGAGTAGCACTCGGTGCAGAGCAGCTGCTCATCCTTGGTGGAGAAGGGTTTGTCCACCAGAGAGCGCTTGCACTGGAAGCACTTGAAGCACTCCTCGTGCCAGTGGCGGTCCTTGTAGGACAGATCCTGCAGAAACATTAGAAGAACACTTAGAGCCAAGTGAGCGCGCACGCACACACGCGCACACACATGCAAACACACACAGATTTTCCTACCCTGGTGTTGCAGCCGATAGGCTTCTTGCACTCCTCACAGGTGTTGGAGTACAGGCTTTCGTAGCATTTCACACAGTAGGGATTCTCCTCTCGTAGAACATACTTCTTCCCAAACAGGGACTCCTTGCAGTAGTGGCAGTCGTAGCGCTCGGTCATCTTGACCCCGGGTCGCTCACCTGTGAGGATGAGAAGACAAAAGAACGAGAGAGGTGTTTAATTTACTTAGAATATTATCATTATTTGGTGTTTCTGTTCTCTGAACGTGATTTTCAAAGTGACGCAGATTGGAGTTCATCCGAGGTTTCGCTGGATAGCCTCGTGTAGCCTGAAGATCCTTTCCTGTGATACGCTGCCGAGTTTTTCCCACGTACTGATTTCCCCCTCTCACCCCCCCCCCATCTCCCCCTCTCATCTCGGGGCCGTCCTTTGCTTTGGTCCGCTCGCCAGGAGCAGAAGGTGACTGAGGAGGGGGGTTAAAAATAGCCGCTATCAGTCCTGCTTAGAGACAGTCAACTTTTGCCCCGCGGCATGCCGACGTGCACGACGCCACTGTACGCTGACACATCCATCAGCTCACCTCCAGCTGTCAGCACCCGATCACGGTAACCCTTGCCATTGTGTGTGCGCGTACTTCTGCCTGTGGGTCTGTGTGTCTAACTGGGGGTGAATGGCCAGAAAAAAAAAAAAAGCGATGGCCACGACTCCACCATCTGCAGCTGCTCGTGGTTCCCCGGTTAAGCCCTCTGTTATCCCACATGGGCCTAAATAGACTTATTCTCCCCTGGCCGAGGATAGCATCAGCTATTTATTCGAGTGTCTCTCAGGGAGGGATAAAGAGTACAGAATGACTGAAATGTGGAGAAAGAGCGCCATTGTCTGCGACCAGCATTCCTGGCTGAGAGGTTTCCCCCACTTACATGTAACCTAATGTGATTGTCTTGTGATTGATTCCTGAGCGAAAAGAAAACCCGAGGGGGTTAAAATAAAGACTCCTACAATCCACCAGGAACCCTTTTCCTTCTTTCTGTCTGTTTTTATTGTTTTGGACTGGTTATTTTGAACCCTTTTGGCTTTTTTACTCCATCAAACTTCGCCGCTTTGTGATCGCCACCTCCGCCCTCCAAAAAGACATCAGCGATGTTCCTGACATTCAAGCGGTCTTCTCAACTGGCCGGAGACGAGACATTAAATCTTCTCGTCCCCTCCTGTTCTACAGCTTTTTCTCCCCCCTCCCACCGCCACCACCCCTCCCACATTCCCTCATTGTCTGCTGCTCCCACCATGACTCACCTAGCTTATATAAGGGTTTATCTGAACCCTATAAATAAAACCAGGATAATCTGAACCCCCCACAAATAAAACCTCCTGCCATTCAGACGTGCCATGCAGCTGTTTCTCAGCTTCGCGGGGGTCCCTTTGATGCGGCCCATCTGGGAGTCGGCCTAAGCTGCAGTCCGGTTCGACGGCGAGCAGGAGTGTCAGAAACGCTCAGAAGACGGCGTGTTTATGCTTTTAACCCCGGAGGCTCCTCCAGAGACGTGGCTCGCAAAACAACATCTCTTTGTGAGGGCGCTTTAAAAATACGTACAATGAGAGTTTTTTTTTTTTTTGAGATTTATGTCAAGTGAAGAAAAAACTCTTGTTTTGGTCGAAAAGCTACAATTTGAGGGCTTCCATTAAAAAGTCCTCGAGCTCGCGCTCTTTCTCAAAAGAACAGATTACAGTCGTTCCCACAGAACGGCTTCTTCTTTTGCGTCTTCTCTAAGTAAATTCCTTCGAGTAATTACGGACAGAAATCCTTCGTCCTAAGTGGATAATGCAATAAAGTGTTGAATCAGGTTAGACTCTAATTTGAGAGTATTTGTATCTTATTATAAACTGCAGTTCCTACTTCAAAGAAGCCAGAAATGTAATTCGCTTTTAAAACTATAAGATTAAAAAAACGGCTTTTGCCTGAGAAGTTTAGAAACTCTTTATGGGAACTTCTGAACTTTTAGCAAAAACACTTTGTTAAAGTTTTTGCAAAAGAACTTGAACCCCCCCCCCCCCAAAAGAAATTCAGTGTAACCATCTTACAAGAGCAGGAGAAGTCGTTGCTCCCAAGAAAAAGGAGTAGAAAGGTTGGAGGAGTGTGAGGAGGATGAGGTAGGAAAAGGAGAGAAACGATCAAGATCAGGGTTGACAGATGTGGAGATATTTTGGGGGGGAAAGGAACAAAAAAAGAGTTCTGAAAGAAAGTGAGATGATGGAGGAGGGAGTTAAAGAGTGAGGGGCTCAGGTGAGGGTGGAAGGAGGGGGGAAAGACACAAGCAGGTGGGGTGTGGAGGCAGAGAGGAGGACACCGGCGAGGAGCAGTGGACCGGAGGATGGAAGGCATGGCGGATGGAGGCCAGAGGGGTGGAGGGTGGAGGGATGGATGGAGAGTGGAGCGGTGGAGCAGAGCTGGCTCTTACCTTCCTGTCTGAGGAGTGTGTGCCTGTGCGGAGTCTGGGGCAGACTGAGCGCGGAGGCTGCGGGTCAGCTGTAGTTACCCCTGATTGCATTACTCCACCCATCAGGGGCTAATTGAAAATGGGGGAGGGCTGTCGCGGCGGGAGGGGTGGGGGCAGCTCGGGGGCAGGGGTTCTTTTTTCAGACCATCTATAAATACAGCAGCGCTTCACAGAGATAACCCCGAGGCCCCCTTTCACTCGCTCTTTCGGTCACCAGCACGACCGAGTGGCCTTTTAAGGTCACTCAGTTGTTCTTCACTCGCTCACATACTCACCCTGTGATTCACTCGTTCACTCCAAAACAAAGTCTGGATTATTTTTCTTCCCTCCTTTATCGTATGATTGCTCCTTGTCCAGCTTCTGGGGACGAATTCTTCAGCTTTTTGTGCCATTGTTTCCTTTACATCACAAATATCCACGATTATTATTCTGATGAAAATACAAACATGTGCGCGTTAATATTCTTGTGGTGTTTTTTTACATGACTGAAGGTTCCAGGGGTCAAATGTCAGAGACTGTTGCCCTGAGAGATTTGCAGCGAGTCGGATGTCTCCTCAGTTCCAACCTCCCGCTGCTGCAGTCTCTTTAATTTGAATTTGGTTATACAGATGCATGGTGCTTATCTGGCTCAGAGCAGCACATGCGAGAGCCACGCCCATCTCTATGTTCCTCCCCTCCCCCCATAAGAAAACGTCACACACGAGTGCGTTTCTACGTTACGCATCTTGAGAACGATCTAAAGTCTAATCGATTCATCATGAGCCACACAAAACAGAGTTAATGACTATAATAATAATCAACGTAAATGAAGAATCATACAAAACGCTAAAAAACAACCTTCCAATTCTGTCTACAGAGGCCTCAGCAGACACGCTAACAAGTTCGGCAACGTTATGTGATCGTTACAGCTCTGGCTGTTTCTTCTCTTTGTCGAGCTGGAGTTCGACCCCCCTCTCCCCCTTCTTCGCCATCTTTCGTTTACTGGCTCTGCACCAACTTCTTTCGCTCCGTCATTGAACTGTTTGGTTTCTTTTGTTTTGTCGGGGTTGCTCGGCCTCTGTGGCGGTGGGCCCGTGTTGTTTGTCGTGTTGCAGTACCCACCCCGAAGCTATGAGACTTTGTGAGGTTATAAATCTTTCACGGGCTGACCTGTCAGTGGTGGTTTTTGGAAACTTCCATGTTTGCTCAGAGTTTCCCTCAGGCCTGCTTTGTAGCAGGAAGTTTCACTGAAACAATGTAGTTTTTTGGGTGATTTGGCCTTCGTTTCAGGGCCGCAGAGCTGTCAACTCTCACTCCTTGAGTGTTGGAGTCATGCAAACGAACATTTTCTCACACTTTCTCCAATGCCCGCTTGGCCACTTCCTCCATCCTCTTGGTGACTCGGAATTCAACTATCTGGTTTCTGCTGTTCTTGAGACTCTGACGTGAAAGCCCGTATCGTTCTGCACGCTGTCACCACCCGCTCCGGATCCCCTACCCGATCCGTAGCGCGCGTGCGCAGCCCGGTTCACACGACTCCACCACCAGACTGCTAATGATTCCGAAGCCGCTGATCCCGCCCTGGCAAACTTCCAGTTATGCAAATTTGGTGATGGGATCTCGTGTCATTCCACTGAAGGACTGGACAACTTTTCAGAAGAGTTGACGGCCCCGTGCTGATATCCTGAAGCTGACTCCCTAAGAGCAACTTTGTGTCTGTTGTCTTGGGTCAAAAGTGACAGAAGGTCAAAAATCGGGTCCAAAAAACACAAAGGAGCAAAATTATGAATGTTTATGTGATTAAAACTTAGTCAGAAAGTGATGTTACATATGGAAATCTTTGACATTTTCCAGCCATTATACAGTGTATAGGTGCGTATCATATACGCTGCACCACTGCCCCCCCCCCTCCCCCATAGTTCTCCTCACTGGGGAGCAAACATTCAATCCCGAACCTCCCTCTTGTTGGCTGTGGACCCCAGGGTTGCTAATGACAGACGCCCACATGGTTTCTCCGAAAGACTTTATCACTATTTTCTGCACCCCCACACTCTCCTGTTCACACCACCGCTCCCTCTCTCACCCTCCGTGCCCTCCCCCGACAGGGCCTCCCTGCCGGCCTCTGATGCCGGCCCGGTGGACGGTCTCCAGAGAGAAAATGCGTCAGCGGAGCTGCACGGAGGTTTAAGTGCTCTATTTGTGGTGCAGCTGAACAGTTTAGAGCTTCACAAAGTGGTAAATCAGTCTGAGTGTGTGTCGTTTCTATGGCTATACACGTGTGCGCGTGAATGTTTACTCAACAACAAAAGTAACGATGCTTCAGCAACACGGTGGTCAGTCAGGTCGCCCGCCGGCATCATTGTTAGAGGGGGAACGACAAACTCATCCAGAACTTGCTTTTGGGGTTCCGAAAGAAGCAACTTAGCATCTATTTTGAGTGAATCATTGTATTTTGTCGTCAATGTTGTCATTTAGTACCAATATTAATGGATGCTGGTGTGCTTTTACGACTGAAATGGATAATATGAAGGAACTCGCAAGCCTGAAGTGTTATGAACAGCTCACTGATGTAAGGATTTCTGGTTCATTGAGTGCAGGTATGCATGTTAAGACTATTATTTAAAGTACAGGAGCAGCAGCAACTCAATGAGGTGACCCTTCATTGAGCCGCTGCCTTTGCTGGAAGCGATTAGTTCGAACATGGCGAGCAGAGCTGGAACAGTTCAGAATATATTCACAGAAATATCAGCTGTTTTTGCAACTTCATCCCCTGATTCAAGTGCGTAAGTTGCATGGGAACGTTTTCGTCCCAGTCTGGGAAAAATGTGTGTTTTTAATAAATGCCAAACATATTTGAAAGAAGGAAATGGTCGCTAACTCCAAGTCAGGTCGGTGAAATTAGAGTCAGAAGACGGCTTGTCGGACAGAGGAAGATGTTGTACTTTGAAGAGCAGACTGGGGATGAGATTTGATTGGATTACTCTCCCCGCAACAGACATGTGGCGTTTTTCAGTCATGCATCCGGCGTGCTTGATGTAAGAAAAACAAGGTTGAGCTCATTCAGACATCGCGCATATTCAAGCTCGACGCTCTTATAATGATGCTTTGCCTCCCTTATTTATGTTATATTCCCAGTGCGCGCTTCAGATGGAAGCCGTCCTAATTGCGTTCGACACTGGCTTGAGAAATCACCTCCCTTTTAATTAACTTCACTTAATTTAAGACACGGGATCAAGTTGAGGCCTCAGGAGACCAATCTGTTTCATGGCTTGTTGAAAAGATGCCCAAGACTGACCCTGCATGCCCCCAGCTCTCGCCCCTTCTCCCACGCATTCAGCTGGCACGCAGTCAGTCAACCCCGCCCCCCCCCCTGGCCCACCCCTGCTGTGTGCTTTCTGAAGCGAGGCAGCCGCCTCAGCTGCTAAGGCCAGGGGATAAAGCTGCAGCTGTCTGGGCACTGCAAGGCTATCGTGATGCTAAAGCCCGCCGCTCACCCCCCCGCTGCCAGTACAGCCGCGTGGAAAGGTCACGCTGGACAAACCCCGTCGTCACCACTGAACTGTTAATCATTAATGCCACACCGACCGATTGGGCCCGGATTCTCGGTGGGCCGCCCACGCACCGACATGATCCTCTGGAAGAACTTCACTGCGCCGCGCGCCGGGCGGACCGCCCCCGAAGCGCCATAATGGGGGTCTCCGGTGGGCCGTTACGGTCGACGAAGACGGATCCGGTCTTAATGGGCCCCCACTGTGGGAACGAGGCAGCAACTGCCGGGCAGAAGTCCCCCTCAAGACGACCGAGGGTTTCTAGGAGGTGTTTGATGTCGCGTGAAACGGAGCACAGAGCTGCAGTCAGCGGACGAGGAAACAAGGGAACCGTCAGGCGCGCGACCGTCAACGAGTTGATGACAGGCCGCAAATAGAAAAATCCTCCCGCCATCAATTTTCAAAGCTCACTTATTAACACATTTTACTGCATAATTATCGTATCACACTCTGAAGGTCGCCCCTCGTAACGACTTCGTCTCCGCTTCTGCTCGAAAAACAATCGTTCCAAACCTGCAGCCAAAGTTTCGAAAGCAATTTCACCATGTCACAAAACTTGATTGTAATTTTGGTTGAGTTCAAGCAACTAATATAACAAGAAGCTCCATGAAGCTGCGAACATTCCTGACCTGTCCATCAACCCTGACCTCCTCATGCAAGCTTTGAGGTTCCTGCAATGAGTAATCTGATCAGTCGGAGGCGATTTGTCAGCTTCATTCCGTTTTTACGATTATGTTCCTCAATAATCAACGTCAGCCTGTAAATCTTTGCAGTGTAAATGTGAAAGAAAACAACTTGGACGCACATTTATCTTCATATTTACTGTAAAATGTCTTCTTGTCAACATCTTGATTGGCTCCAAGTGCTGAAAGGAGACTTTCAACAGAACACCGAGTTTCTCCTCCGTGTTTTTTGGAGTCAAGCTCACATGACGCCTCCCAGACTTACACAAACGGGAGCTCAAATGGGAACATGTGACATGTTTTCTTAATGAACTCAGCAAGCGAAGACCGAAGCCAAGGAGGACGAGAAGGATGCTCGAGGAATGTCAGCCATCCGGAAGAAGGGAGCGTTTAAGGACGCGGCGACGTCACTGAAGAACCAAAGGTCAAAGCCAGCAATCATAATCGTTTTCACCTAATGTTATAATGTTGTTTTTGGCCAATAAACTCAGGATGAATCACATCTACGTCTATCGGTTTTGATGAGTATCAAACCTTATGACTGGTCTCTCTCCATTTTTTTTATAAGTCAAAGGTTGGCAAAGTTTCAGTCCTATCTATAGATTCATCCCATACAGACGCTCTGTACAGAATGAAGCCCGATGAATCACCGAGGAGCCGACAGTCTGCGCACGACGACTTCACGGGGAATCTGGACTCAGGCCAACACAAAACAAGTCGAATCTGGCTCTCGAAAAACATAAAATAGTCATAATTAGAGGCTTAGAATCTCCCAAAACATGATTAATTTTTGAGGCGCTGGCGCTGGACCACCTGTCTGGTCTCCCTCGTTTTCTCTCTCCTCACTCAGACACCTGACAGTGAATTTATGACAATGATGAAAAGCCTCCTTTACTCATTCTCGCTCTTTCTTGTCTCGGCGCCGTCCCACTGATGTGGGTCTAAATGCGACGCGGCAAATCCTCCGTCATTGAGCCCGGTGTTGTGTTCCCTGACGGCTAAATCCCGGCGCAGATTGGTGGGATGCTTCGACCCCAGCAGCGACCTGACACCTTATTTAGACGCAGAAGTTTTTTCGTCTCACGCCCCAATCTTCTGACACGCGCGCGAAGTCGCAACGACATCTCGAAGCTCGTCGGATTTCTCTCTCCTGTTTGTAATCACCTCAATGTTCGTGTGACATTTGAGAGCAGTGTGACACTGATTTCTTGGTGTCCTGTGACGAAGAGGGGAAGTTCTGATAGTCAGAACAGAGAGGCGTCCTTAAATTTTATCACTTTAAAACAATCTTTTGCTAACTTTGATCTGTAGATGACCTTTATCTTTTTTCTCCCAACAGGAAATTTATTAAAATCAAACGTTAGTGAAGCGAAATGACCGGAAACGCGTCTTCTCATTCATAAAGCTGTCTTTACTCTTTATATGATTTCATTTCTGAACTGCGTAAGAGAACGTCGCCTCGTCTTTTATCTCAGTGAGGACCAACGACGCAAGTCTTGGTAACTGAGTTATCTGTCTAACGTGGTAAATATACCGGCCGTCGGCAGCCTGCGGGCCTCACTTATTGGATCGCAACTGGGCCTCTCGGGCTCGGCCTGCATTTATCTCGCTAATTCTGTCTGCAGCAGCAGGCCTGAACAGCTGATGTGGCGGCTCTCTGGCAGCTTGCAGCGAGCGCTCGTCCCGAGGAAACAGGCCCAGAAGATGTGAGGGTGGGAAGGAAGATTCAGGCGGCCTCGAAGACCCCGCTCTGCGATTCGTAGAGACGTTTGGAGT
>JASSRZ010000023.1:14839261-14849570 GCA_032164315.1 Malacoctenus gilli | reverse complement strand
CCCCCCCCCCCCCCCCCCCCGCCCCCCCCCCCCCCGCCCCCGCGGAGCAGCGGAGGGGAGAACGCCACATTTCTGTCATCAGATCAGCCTTAAAAGCAGGTGAAGATTAATGGGGTGTTTGGTGTGTCGGTGCAAAAAATTGCTGCATGATTAGCTCGAGGAACGACCTCGCTGTTTTTAAACCAACCGTTTTGGTCAATCAAACGTCCGGAATCGATGTTGTACTCACGAAGAGAAAGGAAATGCATCAAATCATCGAATCTTCAGTTGCTTTGTTTTGGCGTTTTTATGAAGAACTGAACAAATCTCACTAGAAATGTAGTTTTTCATCTCTAAACTTAACCTCAGTTACTTCTCTTTTGATGCCTTTAAAGTCCTAAAATGTGTTTTTTTTTCTGTAATGGCAGAAAAGTACACAATGTACTACGAGTATGAAGTGGTAGCAAAACTAGAGAACTGTTGGCATTGATAAAACTCCATTTTGAGGTCACAGAGACACTTTAAGTAGAATACTCGGCCACTATGGAATAAAGTAATAAATGTAATCTACAGAGACTCTAATATGTACTTCTAATGTCCGTATACGCTTAGCCACAAATCACTCGTAGCTTTGCTTCCACGTTGGCGTCATGTCAGCGTTTTTTTTCTTTTTTCTTCCGATTTCTTTGCACTTAATGAACACACCAAACAGTTCGAATACAAGCTGACATGCCGCATATATCAAGTACTGTGTACTGCGAAGTTGTCCGCCATCTGTGTGCTGGAAGCTGGTGTACTGGCGCCGCTCACGCGAGCGGTCGGACACTTCGGTGCGAGAGCAGCGAGACTAAAGCTCGGCGGCGTGAGGGTTAAATCAATGCCGTCTTTAGGATGTTCAGTGCACTTAGATGAAATGACTTGGCACGAGTCCCCTTACATGAACGGCCTCGTATGTTACACGGAACTAATTGAAGTAGAACAACCACTTGAGGGCTTTTTTCCATCGAGTTTCTCATCAGTACAGTCGCGTGTTAAACGCTGGTGTGTGGCGTCGCACAGCACGTCGACGATGCTGTGCTGTTTTTGTCTCTTCCTCTTAAAGGGACCCTTTAAAACCCCAGAAAACTTCACTTGATTATATTGATTTTATGCGGTTGTTTAAACAAGAAAAATGGGATAATTAGAATCAGTATCGAGCTGCAGTTTGAGTATCGGGGGGCCTGTTTAACCGCAGGCGCTTGCAGTCTTGATATCTCAGCCTCTTCTGCCTTCATTTTGTTCAATCTGTCAATAACGACTCTCCGAGCTCGGGAGGAGTCCAGCTGCGCTCGTGGCGTCGTCCCCCTTCAAGCCTCCCGACTCCAAAACCGCCATTTATTTGTCATTAGTTCTGGATACTTATGTTTTTTTATGTCGCCATAAAAGGCGGCTGCTCAGACGTGCTGTAATCGTAACGCTGTCGAACTTTTCCGGGATGTTTTTCAGCTCCCCGGTGTGTTTTTTTCCCCCCTCTTTTTTTTTTTTTTTTTGATTGAGAAATCCTCTTCCGCAGATGTGCAGCCGGCGTGACGCGCTGACGGCAGGCCGGCTCTGTTTGTGCGGTCTGAGTGCATCTTCTTCTTCTGTCCTATTTTGAGCCGCTGGTGGGAAAACGCTGTGGGAGCTGTCCTCGAGTGGTTGGAGGAGAGGGGGGGGGGGGTTCGTTTAATTTATTTATTTATTTTCTCAATCTGATGGCATCCGCGTAAAAACCGAAGCAGAGAAATCACGAGGAGCTCCGTGTTGTGTGAGGAGATTTATGGACGTCGCCGCCAGAGTTTTTTCGTCGCGTCGTGTGCTCGACGTGGATTAGTTGGACAAACAAGCTATATTTCTGTGAACTGGTCCTGGAGCGAACAGATCTGAAAATGACCCTGCTGTTTATGTGTTTAACCAGTGATGACGAAGCCCAGCCCCCCCTCCTCGACGAGAAAGGCACTTGGTAGAGCACGTACCTCCGCCAGGACGCCTGTGTAGGGCCCCTGGACACGGCGCTGACTCATAGTAGGACTTTTTAACGGCGGTTGATGTTTTGACGAAACGTTTTTACGCATCAACGTGGTCGCGACGGGTCTGAGTCCGTTTTCCCTTCCTGCTTCACTGCCTTAAAGCGCCGCACACGCCAAAAACACGCCAAGGAAATGACAGCTTTCACCATTTTATATCGCCACCAAATTCAAATCACCTGTTCCTTGGATTATCTCTCACACATCCTGCAAGTTTCATCCAAATCCGTGGAGGACTTTTTGGAATGGTTCTGTCAAACAGACACAAAAACCAACCAACAAACAAAGCCGTTGTTAACGAGCTTCCACATTGTTTGCTGGCTGAGTTTTGAATGAGCGCTCCGCGTCTTTGTTTCTGTCAGTGTGGCGTTACACCTGGTTTTTGTCTATATTTAGAGAGACATGAAACCTGACAGTCATCATTTGGCCTGTGAATGAGCAGGAAGTGTGTGAGCAGCACCAATGGAAACCATTGTGAACAGGACCTGCATGCGGTTGCTCTCTCACTGCTCCCTGGTTCTGTTGGCGGGGGACTAATCGCTGTGTGAAGAGGGCCCATCAGGCCTCTTTAGATCAGGCAGCTTTGTGCGGCGCGGCCGTCGCAGCGTCCTCGTGTTTCAGCCTCGCTGCGAACGCTTCCAGCGCCGGCTGCCAGTCGGGAGTGAAGCAGCTCTCCTTCCTGTGAGCAGCGGCGACTGCAAACACTGTGGAGTGGAGGAGGTGGGAGGAGGGAGGGGGTGGGGGTGGAAATGTTCTCCCATTGGCTGAATTTCGTCCGTCTTTGACCCGAATGCCGAACACAGAACGCTTTGCCAGACGTTTTTTTCTTTCTTTCAACATCCCCTCTTCTTTTTTTCCCGATAATCCTCTTTTACTTTCCCGTTCTCTTTGTGTGTTGTTGAAAGAGCCTCTAAACGTGCCACCCCCCCCCTGCAGCTCCCCCCCCCTCCTCCCCATACACTCCTCTTCAGCTGAGGGGAGTTGTGAAGTGCCAGTGAAACCCAGCTCAGCAGTCTGTCGCTCATCTTTCCTCTTTAACTCTGTGAGCGGAGGAGCGGCGGGGTCACGCAGAGCTCCGGCTCGCCGGCGCTCCTCTTTTCACGCCCGCTCTCGTGTTAAATTGGTTTTGGGGATCTTTGTGCGCGTTCTCGCAGGGGAAAAAAAAGAGGCTCGTTCGACCACCTGTTTGTTATTGAACCACATCAAGGAAAAAAAAAACAAGTTAATGGCTTTGATCACATTAAAAACGAATCTTTTTCTTTTTAGCTTTTTTTTTCCCTCCTCCCGTTTTTTATCCGCGGTTCAGCGAATCAGAGGCGTCTTTGAACGCTCCGCGGGCTGGTTTGTGTTGACGGCGCTGCGTTTGACATCCGACAGTGAGTGAGCAGTTGTGCAGCTGCCACCTCGCCAGGCTCGCCGCCGAGGACTTAATTTGGAGCGGCAGCGCCAACACATTACGTCTAATGAGCGATGATGGTGCCAAAGGGAAATAAATTATTATCGTGAAGGAAGCAAACGGCAGGATGTGGGCGGAGAAACGAGCTGATTGTTGGAGTTTCGTGGACGTATTTTCACCCTCGACTGAATCGTTTTATGATCAATTCTCTGCTTGTTTGATCAAGTTTAGGATCCACGAATAGATGCGACCACTTGTTTGTTGGTTCATGTCGATTTACCAAGTGTAAACACACACTAGGTAGCTAAACTGGAATCAGTTCCTCTCAGTGGATCTCAATTAGTTCCTGGAAAGAAAACAGAAACATGTTTACATCCAGTGAGTCGGGCTTGTATCGATTCAGTTGTGAACCTTCACCGCCGTGCTCTCCAGGAGCGAGTGTCGAGGAGAAAAGCAGGAAGAAGTGAATCCTGGGTAATCTGGTTTCAGACGCCACTGGGAGATTCTGAACGGCTTTGTGTTCCCGGTGTCTCTAAGGCAGAAGCGACGCGTTCTGGTCAGACCCTCCTCGTCCGTTCACGCCGGCGGCTCTGAATGTAATAAAGCGAAAGCAAAGAGGGGAGGCTCGTCCAATCCGGCAGCCGTAGCCCGAGGCGCTGGGCGAGCCCGGTCAGCTCGTCGCGCCGGCGTACCTTCTGCCTGCCGGAGGCGTTGACGTCACCGCCGCTCACCGCCTCGTAAATGTGTCCCACTGCTTCCACTTTCCCCGACCGACCTCGGCGGCTGCTCCTTCGCCGTTCGCGCTGACCTCCTCCGTCTTCTTCTGATGCTTTTGTTGCTGCAGTAGAACGCGAGGAAAGGAGTCACTTCCTGGAAAGTTTAACTCGTGGTGAACTTCACATAAACTCTCAGAGTTGCCTGCACCATCCTCCCCCTCCCCCTCCCCCCTCCCCCCTCCTCTCCCCCGCCGTCCCCTGTCCCAGCCTGTGAAGAAATCCAGTTTGACAGCTTTAGTGACGGAGCGCAGAGGCGCCGCGTGCCGCTCGACTGTACAAACGGCTGCAGCTGTACTTTTTTTTTTTTCCTCTCGATTGGACACCTCGAGGGTCTGTTCCGTCTTCGCGAGGGGGTCTTTCTTTCGCCTCCTCGGGTCGCGGCCTGATTGACACCGAAGTGAATCTCCTGACGCGGCCGGAGAGCGCTTCACGTTTGACAGGATGCCGCGCAGGCTGCAGATATCAATCGTTCCAGCGGTAATGGAGTCTTTTTCGGCGCTCTAATTTGCGCTGCTACACTTCGCATGAGTCACGACTCCGGTCGGTGGTTTATTTGCTCTGCTCTCTCATTAAAGAATAAAATATGAATGATCACAGGACCGGGGGAACGGATCATCTGAGTGCATCTCGTTTTAACTCTTGCCTCGCTGTTTGTTTTTCCGTGTCCTCCGCCTTCAAGGTTCGAGCGCACTTCCACGCGATGTGCGGCGACGTTTTGCAGTCGGCACTGACGTTTCTGCTCGAAGCTGCTGAGGTTTGGAAACGGCGTGCGCTTCCTTAACGACTCTTACCTGTTGCCCTCATTAAATAGCTCTTAAAAAAATATCACACCCAGTTGTGCCGTCGCCATTATTTAACAGTCGATTTCAGCTCCTGGAGAGTGTGAAAGCTGTAAATCAGCCCTGCATAATAAGTGGCTTTTTTTCCTGAGATTAGATCCAAAAAAGTAAGAGAAGCCGACTTTATTTAATCACTCCGGACGGGACGATGAGCGAACGCTTCGCAGCATAGGCTGGAGCATCCGTTGTGTATAATTTGATTCACGCTTATCTTAAGCGTGTTCCTGTGATCCTGTTTCTCGCTGCAGACTGCCGACTTGGCAGCGAGCTATAAATAAACCGGATTGCTCAGATGGTTCTCATACCGTGAGACGACTTTTATCGCAGGAAGGCCTCTCGCACGGCACAAATAAGTGAAATTGCATCAAACGCACCTCGGGTCTTTCACGCCTTTCCTTCCCTCCGACGACTCCTCTTCTCGCGCTCTCTGCAGAGCGGGTTTTTCCTCGCCATCGGAGGCGGTCGAGGCGGCCGGTGCCGAGTGACCTCTGCGGAGAGTCCGGTGAATTAGAGCGTGTAATCGCTCGCTGTCCATCTCGCAAACTAATAGCCAAGGTGTGTTTTAGTGTGTGTGGATGTAGCGTGAGTGCAGGGATTGATTTTCTGTGTTTTTGCTGCTCTTCAAGAATAAAACAGCCTCCTTCGGTGAACGTTTCTGTTGTTTAAGCCGCTCGATTTCAGTCTTTCTTTTGTTCTTCTGAAAGTCAGCGAGCTGGCGACGACTTATCAGTTCCAAGTCCAGCGCCGGCGTCCAGTATCCGCCCCAGACGTTGGGCCGGTTATGTAATTTAAGCCTTGTGATAGACCGGCATCATGCGCATATCCGGTCTAATGCCCAGCGTGAGCCGGGATAAGCGGTTTAAACATTTTGCGCGGCGATAGAAATGGATTATTCTGTAATGACTTCTCACTTGTCACATCAGCGCCGAGCCCGCGATTCTCACACACACACACACACACACACACACACACACACACACACACACACACACACACACCTCCAAATTACCTGGCGCTGGAGAAATAATGAGGGTCTCGTCGCCGACGTGTTTTGCCATCCCGGTTTTTCTACCTCGACACCACGGATCCTCCCCGAGAAGGGAATCAAAGCAGCTTTGCGCCAGTTTGTTCCTCACAAAACCAGAATTTCCTCAAAGCTCCGGCCAGCAACTCATTCCAGCTCTGAGGTTTTTCCTCCTTAATTAAAACATATTTAGTGTTTCCAGCCTGTTTTTCTCCCCCGGTGGCCAATAAAACGCTGTGATCGCGTCTAAAAATGACTCACCGAACCAGAATAATTCACCTGTTCTTCTTTCGGTCGATGGCTTTTCCAGGTGAAAGATCGTTTCTGGCGGAGTTGTTCACGCTTGGTCTTGGAGAGCGTTTTTCTGGCTCCTTGGCTCACTCCCGCTTCCCTTCTTCTCCGCAGGGGGACTCCATGAAAGATGACAGAGGAGGTGATTGTTGTAGCCAAGTGGGACTACACGGCCCAGCAGGACCAGGAACTTGACATCCGTAAAAATGAGCGCCTCTTCCTCCTGGACGACTCCAAGACCTGGTGGCGCGTCCGCAACGCCGCCAACCAGACGGGCTACGTGCCGTCCAACTACGTGGAGCGCAAGAACAGCCTGAAGAAAGGCTCGCTGGTGAAGAACATCAAGGACACGCTCGGTAAGGAGGAAGTTTCATTTCGCACGCTGTTCAGCCGCCAATGTTTACAAATCGCTATTAAGGGATTATTTTCAGCGAGAGCACTAATCTCCACGCTTCCTTTTTTTGCTGGACTGAGTGCTCCCTGATGGAGGAGATAAGACGTGGGGTCTGTGGGTGCGTGCGGGTGCATGTGTGTTCGTCTGAGCGGCTCCCCGGCGGCGGCGGCGGCGACGGTGCGGGCCTGAGAGCTGCGAGCTGCTGTCATCCGGCCCCCCCCGGGGGATCCCCGCGGAGTCGGGCACCGCTCGCAGCTGTCGGCGCCGCGTCTCCCGGCTCCCGGTCGAATTCATCAGAGCAGAGGCGACGCGTTCGGCTTGCGGGAGCGACTGCGGTGCAGTTTGCACGAGTGGAGGGAGCGTCGACTTCTGGCGAACTGGGACTGATGGGAAAAAAAACAAATTTATCAAAGGTTTTTTTCACCACTTCACTGAAATGCAAATTTATTCATGAAAGACATTAAGAAATTGTCATTTTAACAAATTTCACCTTCAAGTTATTTATATATAATGAATAAATCTCTGCATCACAGGAGTTAGTACGAATCATGCCATAATCGCTCTTTTTATACATACAGCCTTTATTAGAAAAGACTGAATAAAAGATGAAAATAGAGGGACTCAGTAGAGCGCATACCTCCGCCCAGACGCCTACAGCGATGCTCCTCGATGCTGCTCTGGAGTTCAGTAGGACTTCTCAGCAGTGGCTCAGCAATTAACCCGTTTCTGCTCGGATAAACTCATGGTGTTACGAGCGGTTGCGTGTCAAGTTGAAGGTTCAAGTCCCACTTCTGTTTGCTCACGGAGTCCATGCTTGTTAAATCACAGGTCTCGCGTTTTTTTTTTTTCCCTTCAAGGTCAGCGGCCTTTGCCGCGCGTGCGACGGCGTAAAGCACTCTTAGACTGCTGAGGTGGTAAAAATGCACCGGATAAGTGAGTCCATTAACGTTTCTCACCGCCGTTTCTGAAACAGAGAAAGTCACTGCTCCTTTAGCACTTTCTGAGGGACGTTCAAGGACACTTCTGAGCGTCGGTAATCCGCCTTTCTGAGAATGTTAGCCGCTCTTTTCTTGAAGGATTAGACATTTTTAGACATTTTTCAGGAGATGCATCTCCTGTAAGGACATTCGGAAAGATCTGTGTCAAAAACAGATGACTCAATGGACTAAAAAAAAAACCAACCTTTAATACTTTCGAAACTGACGGTGGAAACGACTTTAATTTATGCTCTCGATTTGCCATTCGCTCAATATTTATCTCGCAATCTGTGGTGTCGGAGTCGCACTTCCTAAACAGACTTGAATGAGTGTCAAACTGAAAACGTCAGTAATCCGTGTGGCCGAGCATCTTGTTCCCCAACAGAGACGCACAGTCTCGAATTACACTGTGACATTTTCATGCAGATGTCGACTCATACCGATATTGTAGCGGTCATAATGAGACCAGGCGAGACTATGCGGGCGTGTTTTCCACAGTGAGCAGTGACTGTAACCTTTTACCAATACGATTGCTCTCCGTGTCAATATTTGAAGATTAACCGTGCGGCCTTTGGTCGCCAGGAAAGAGCCGTCCGCCTTCACCTGCAGCGCCGACGCGTCTTATCTCGCCGCTATCATGAAATTGGCTTGATTTGCCGGAGGACAAACGACCTCGGGAGCAGATCCGAACAGAAAACAGACCTTCCACCGGCTCGCAATCTCGTTTGTTCTCATAATTTGGGGGATTCAGAGGTAATGGCACATAATGACGGTGGATAATGCGGCTCCTAATCGCCCAGCGGAGCTGCTGCCTTTCTGCAGCCGGAGCGTGAATGCCGCAGAAATCCTCCTCGATGAATGACTCGACTTCAGTTTACAGATTTGTAGGGAAGCGGGAAGTGCTTGTAAGCAGCTCCAGTCAAAGCGGCAGGAGCTTCAAATTGATCAGCTCATGCTTCCGCTTTTCTTTTTTTTTTTTTCCATTTCCAGCAGGCAGAAAGCCGGAGGCAGAACCGCACTGAAATTCAGCTGTTTTGACAGTTTTCAGCGTGAGATGCCGGGGTTTTTTTTTTTTGGTTTTGTTTTGTTTTTCTTTCGCGGGAAAGAGAGAGAGAGAGAGAGAGAAAAGGGGGGTGCTACGAGAAAATAGAAACATCTGGTGGAGACTCTGACACGATCGAGGGGGGAAAAAAAGTTGCGATCGACGTAAAAATAGCGTCAGCCTGGCCTTGAAACGCAGCCAGTTGAAGCGAGGAGGGGAGGTGGGCGGAAGGAACGAACGAGCGGAGTCTGGCCTGCCGCGCCGATTCCTGTCAGCTCGCTGGATAACGGCCCCCGGGGAATCTGTGCGGCTTTATGTGGGCCACCGTGGCACAGCCTGCCACCGTCACCCTCAGCAGGGGTCACTGTGTGCACAGATACGCCCCCCCCCCCACTCCCCCTCCTCCAATACTGTTCCCATTGACACTTCTCTCCGTCACGGCCCGGCCTCTGCTTCTCTATGTTCAGTAGTTTGATTAGTGGAGAAATCAGCCGCCTAATGGCGGTAGCGCCGCGATGGATCGCTGCCTCCGTGCCCCCCCCCCGACTGAGTTACGTATCGACTGCAACATTATGGCCCCGTTTCCATTTTAGTCTAAGTAGCTTGTTTCCGTCCGGCAGCTCTTCAGTGTTAAAAGCCCGAGAAAATCCAATAGGCGCGTACATTTTCACGATGAGGTGATGAGCAAGAGGTGAGGTCAAGGGCTAATGGAAGTCGCTCCCACACTTGAGGCCCGGCTCTGATTGGCCCGCCGGTTGGATTGCTCCTGCCCGCCCCTCGCCGTCCGCGCGGCGATTACCGAGCGCGTGCGGACGGCCTGTAATTACCGTTATCTTTGGCTTTTTTCCTCTTCATTTGCTGCACTTTAATGCGGTTGCATCATTGACATCCGTCGAGGCAGAATTGAATTATAAATAGCGGCGTGCTGCTTTGTGGCCCACTTTCCTTTCCGGGGAAGTAAAAAACAGTCATGGCTGAAAGAACCCAGCCGGCGACTCCGCTCGTAAATTAAGTGCTTACCAGCGAAGCGCCTTGCTAAATTAGGTAAAGGTCCAGCTGAGTTTTCACATCAGGACGAGCCGCCGCCGCCGCCGCCGCCGCCAGCGTGCACGGGTGAATATGAGGCGAAGCCGTTCATCCCGTCCTCGGGTCAGAACGGAGCAGATACCTGCCGTCTGTTTCGCTCCGCGCCGGCTAATGAACACATTTATACCGCGTGTTCAGGGAAATGGCCTCATTTACTGCTCACAAAGGCTTCCATCGGCGCTCACAATGCGCAGCGCAATATGTAGCCGACGTCGGTTTCCGACTGGAACCTCGTAATTGGAGCTTAAATTTCTGTCCGGGGCCTTAAAATCGGTCTCTGGGAGCAGGTGTCAGGGGGGGATTTTTGCCTCTCGCATGAATCTTTTAGTACTTTTGTGTCGAGACCCGGTGGACGTTGGGGGTGATGTGCAGGCGGCCAGCGCCGTTTGGACCGGATTGCCACCACACTGGGTGGTGGGAGAGTAAACCACTCTCGGGGGGGGGGGGGGGGGGGGGGGGG
>JASSRZ010000023.1:14827327-14839251 GCA_032164315.1 Malacoctenus gilli | reverse complement strand
CCCCCCCCCCCCCCCCCGCCCCCCCCCCCCCCCCCCCCCCCCCCCCCCCCCCCCCCCCGGCACGGGTTTTCACTCCTTCACAGGATGCGACTTTAAACCTCTGAGAGCTGTGAGGGAATGTTCTTAAAGAGAGGCGGAAAGAAACTCGACGGGAAAACAAACATAAGTGATTAAATCCACTTTACCGCCGTATGCAAGTAATCCCCTGACACTTTGCTGCACAGCCATCAGTGCACAACAAACGGCGACTCCGAGAAGTTTGCTTCTTTTAAGTGTCAACACACACGGGAGACGCTGAGGAGAATACCTGAGACTTTGTGGTTCCCCGATGATTTTGATGGTACTACGAACATATCTTGCATGGCAGGTGATTTAGTTCTTCCTTCGGGGTCCAAAAGAAGCGGCACGTTTTTGAATCGACCCGACGCTCCATCGGAATCGGTTTCTGCCTGTCTCTTTTTTTTGTCTTCCTCCTTCTGGAAATACTTGGTTTCTGCTACTTCCTTTTCTTCTCATCGGTCAGCTTTTGCTCTCTGGCGCCACCTACAGGCCCTGTATACGTACTTCAGCAGTTTTGTGTGGACGGAAACCGTTTCCTTTCCTGGAAGGTTCCATTTCTGGGGCCTGAGTTCTCTGTGCATCCGTTTGCATCGTCGGATGACCCAAAAACAAAGTTTTCGTAACTTTAGAAGCTGTATTTTAGTTACATTTTCATCGGAAATGAGGACTCTGAAGTTGGGAGCACAAAAACCCTCCTCTGACACTGTGTTGCAGTTCCAAAAGCTGCCTGTTTGAAGCATTATTGGCTGATTCGAGCCGTTTAAGTGGTTGGAGTTGCAGCAGAGTGAAGCGCTGAAATCAGGGAAAGTGACAAGAATTTGTTTGTACAGGAGGACCAGCTCTGCTCCTTTGAAAGGGGGCCAAACAGCTCATTGTTTTAAGTTTAATAAACCTCGGCATCGATCTGCGAATCACTCGAGTGTCACGGGGGGGCGTCTGGAACGACCCCCACGCTCGCGCACCTCGGCGTGGATTGCGGCGTCGTTGTTTCCGCCCATTTGTTACGCCGGCTCCCGGTGAGGCAATAAGCGGCAACCTGCAGCTGCGCATCCAGGACCTCATCAGCTCGCCTTCCCCGCGAGCGGCGGTCCTCTGGGCTGGAAGATTGAGTCTCCTTTCAGCAGATGAAGAGGTTGCCGGAGGTTGGGAGCGAAACGCGTGGGAGGAGAGAACGTAGCCGGCTGCCGCTGCGGCTCCAACTGGCCGGCCGGCGCCTTGAAGTGGAAATGAGTGCAGTGGAAAGGTGTGTGTGTGTGTATGTGTGTGCATTCAGGTGGTGTTGCAGTGCTCCAGGGACTGTGTGTGTGTGTGTGTGTGTGTGTGTGTGTGTGTGTGTGTGTGTGTGTGTGTGTGTGTGTGTTCACATCCTATGCGAGTCTCTCCCCCCCACAGCAGTCTATCTTATATTTCCTGAGGGAGAAGCGAAGTAGAGCCGGGAGTTGGAGCCTTTGTCTTTGACTCTCAGCCAGTGGATGCAGAGTGCCGACACACACACACGGATACACACACACACACACACACGGATACACACAAAGGATACACACACATACCATCAGATGTGTGGGATGCACTTTGCTATCCATAAACATGATCTGCTTGTTATTCCCGTCTCATCCCCCTTGTTTGCGTTTTTGTCAGCTGTGGCCTGTGATGTGCGGGGGTCTTCTCTTCTGTGTGTGTGTGTGTGTGTGTGTGAGAAACAGCTGCCAGGGGACCCCTCGTCCTCCTTCACTCCTTCCCGTCTCCCGCGCTCTTGCCAGCAAGTTTCATGCTACTCCGCGTGAACCCGGCAATTTTCAAAACAATGTAAATGTTCCGCTCGGCGGTGACATTTCTGTGGCATTTTTCGGGCGCGCTCTGTGGCACAAGCTGGGTGATTAGCTGTCAGGGAATTCGCTTCAGTCATTAGTGGCGCGCACCAGCATATGCCGACGCCTCGGCTGTCAAGCGAGTGGCTTGAATGTTGGCAGCCACGCAGTGTATCGTGATTATTTCAGCGCGGAGACCTCCTCGGTTCCATTCACCTGAGAGACTTTGGAAACTTAAGGTCTCACTGAAGTGTGCAAACACGTTTAAAGAGCCGCCTTTGAGGCTGCGTGAATGAAAAAGTCAGAGACAGGTAAGACAGGAGTCAGCTTTCATCCTGGATGTGCCTGTCATTATCAAGCCCTCGGTGCCTGCTCCACTTCTCATTCCCCGTCTGCGCCGTCTATTTCCAGCCTTTTGATTTGTATAGATGTGTGTACCATGTGGAGACGCCGTCGACGGAATGCCAAGTAGCTAACGAGCGCTCGTTTTTGATTCGCCGAAAAAAAAAAAAACGAGCAAAAGGACACGGGGCGCTCGGTGCAAGCAGATGAGCGCCTCTGCTGCTAACTCTATTATCAGGAGTATCAATCTGTCCTTCACCGCCGCGGCGCTCTCCGAAGATATCCTGTATCATCAATTTCCAAAGTAGTTTTTGTGCTTCTGATGCTTCCGAGGGACCCGCGAGTCCAACTTGCAGCCTCAATTAGTTTCCTGCTGACCTTAACTGCCTCCGCCCCCCGCCCCCCGAAGGAGCTGCGAGCATCACTCCTCCAATCCACTTCCCATCATCACAGCCTCTGAGCTGCACTCCGCTACCAGCCAGCGTTCATTAGAGGTGTCGATTCTTTGTCGGGCGTCAGTTTCTCCAGAGCACAAACCAGACGAGACCACCGGATCAAAATCCAGACGTTGTGTTTACTTTCAGCTCAGCAGAACTTCTGCCTGACTCTCAGCATGTTGGGTTTGATTTATAATGTCTGAAGACGCGTGTATTTAAGGATGTAAGAAAAAAATTCACACTTTGAAAAAGGAATTCTTAAAAACACTTTTATATTTGGCTTTCGTGTTTCTTTTAATCATAAAAGCATTTTAAATTTTGCAGTATTTTGCGCTTTAGCTTGGTGCGCTAATACAGCAGCAAGACTCCACTTCCTGTATTAGTGACTGAGAAATTGGGCTAAACGCTGCCCCCTAGTGGCACATAAAGACGATGTTTTCCTTCAGGTGGCACAAAGTGAAACTTGGAGACGAATGTCTGATTTGGTGTTCAGAAGAAAACTTTTCAAGCTTCTTCTTTATGACTTCAACAAACTTGCTCAATGTTGTCTTACAACATTTTCTTTAAAGGTGTTTCAAACATAAAGAAAAGATTTAATATTCTCTGAAGAAAATTGCCAAATAAAGTTTGATATTTTCTTGAACACTGTCAAGATTTACACCAATATATTTTTAATCTTCTGAGTAAAACATTTCAATAAAAGATGTTTCGATTTTTACATTCTGGAGGGGGAAAAAAATCCTTTTTATTGTCTTACTGTCTTCAAAAGCTCGATTTTTTTTTTTTTTTTTTGTGAATTGTGTGATTTTTAAAAATTCTAAATTAAAAAATCAAACGAGAAAAATCTGTTTTTCTGTTTGTCTCACCTTCACTTTCGCTTCTGCTCGCGTTCGCAGGATTGGGAAAAACCAAGAGGAAGACGAGCGCCCGCGATGCCTCGCCAACGCCGAGCTCCGACACGGAGTACCCGTCCAATGGCAGCGGAGGAGGCGGGGTGGGGGGAGGAGGAGCCGCCGAGCGAATCTACGACCTCAACATCCCCGCCGTGGTGAAGTTCGCCTACGCGGCCGAGCGGGAGGACGAGCTGACCCTGGTGAAGGGGTCCAGGGTGACCGTGATGGAGAAGTGCAGCGACGGCTGGTGGAGGGGCAGCCAGGCGGGCCGCGTGG
This sequence comes from Malacoctenus gilli, assembly GCA_032164315.1. NCBI lineage: Eukaryota > Metazoa > Chordata > Actinopteri > Blenniiformes > Labrisomidae > Malacoctenus > Malacoctenus gilli. Next base: position 14,835,435 of record JASSRZ010000023.1, on the reverse strand, counting down.
GCTGGTTCCCCTCCAACTACGTGCAGGAGGAGGTCGGAGGGGCCGACGACAGAGGGGAGGGAGACCCCTCGCGGGGCTACCAGGGCGGCTCCCAGGGAACTTTGCTGGCCAACGGGCGCGCGGGCGGGCGCGGCGCAGTGCTGCACCTGGTCCAGACGCTCTACCCGTTCAGCCCGGTGACCGAGGAAGAGCTGAACTTTGAGAAGGGGGAGGTGATGGAGGTGGTGGAGAAGCCCGAGAACGACCCCGAGTGGTGGCGGTGTAAGAACTCGCGCGGCATGGTGGGCCTGGTCCCCAAGAACTATGTGGTGGTGCTGGACGAGCGGCCGGGCCTGCCCTCCTCCACGTCCGGCTCCCCGCAGAACCGCCTGGTGGCGCCAGCGCGCTCGGGGAGGTTCGCCGGGAGGGACTGGTACTACGGCAACATCACCAGGCACCAGGCCGAGTGCATACTCAACGAGCGGGGCGAGGAGGGGGACTTCCTCATACGGGACAGCGAGTCATCGGTGAGTCACCGGGATGAAGAAACGAGTCGCATCGCGGCGGGAGAAAACGCACACGCACAGAACCGGCAAATCTGATGTATTGTAGCGTGAGATCGACTGCGACCACACGCAGTTGTTCTCGCTTGACGGGGTTCTTACCCATTTCTGTCAAACTTGCCATCAGAAGCGAAGGGTTAAATGTTTTTGTCATGAGGAAAAAAAAAACATGACGCATCGATCTTGTCCCTTCCACTCAGCGCACAGCGTCGCGGTGACCTTTAGGAGCAGCCGACAGGCTTGTTCACAGGAAGTTCAAGCAGTTTGCAGGTCGGAAACAAGAATCTGATAATCAACAGCGTGAAGTTTGAGTGGAAAAAGAGCTTCGGAATATTTCACTCAATCTTTTTAGGTCATAATATTTAAGGATTGACTTAATGTAAATTTCGTTTTTCCTTTTTATTTTTGATAAAATATTAACATTTTCCAGCTGCGCTCATTAAAAGCTTTGCTGTTGCGCTGTGACGACCCGCACTCTGCCCATGAAAAATAAATTAAAATCACAATTTTAGGCAGCAGAAATTTCAATACTCACTTCAAACCATAAATTGATGCTCCAGTAAATATTGAACTGCCTTTACTGGCAGCCTGTTTCAGCAAAAAGTCATTTTTTTGAACTGATGCTGATGCTGATGTTCAATCACCTTTGCTCCAAATTTTACACCTAAGGACATGTTAATTGGCGTTTTTTTTTTTTTTTTGATTTTCTGTCAAAGTATTGATTTCCTGTTGGTATATATTTTAAAAGCTGATTTTTTAATTAATTTTTTCTTATTAAGTCAGGATTTCTCAAAGCTTTTTTTATCATTACTCAGCAGAAGAACTGTGGATTCATTACCGCTTTTGTGTTTCGAACAGAAGCATTTTATCAGTAGTTTCATTCACATTTAAGCCACAACTACTCCCGTTACACTGCTGTAAAACTGAGAAAATGCTGCCCCCTGCTGGTGTAATGCAGTCACCGGGGTTTTGTATGTAATTGTAAGTTTTTAGTGGTGTTTTACGTGTTGCTAATGAGAATTTCTCTTGTTTCGTTTCCAGCCCAGTGACTTCTCTGTGTCTCTGAAGGCGGTGGGTAAGAATAAGCACTTTAAGGTGCAGCTGTCAGACGGAGTTTACTGTATCGGCCAGCGCAAGTTCTCCTCCATGGACGAGCTCGTGGAGCACTACAAGAAAGCCCCCATCTTCACCAGCGAGCACGGCGAGAAGCTGTACCTGGTCAAAGCGCTGCTGTGATCTCACGCATCCTCACACCTACACTGGATCTCCAACACACACACGCACACACTCACACACACTTACAAGCTGTCTCTCATACACTCAAATAATACTAATGCAACTCCTTGACTGTTCCAACTCACAGCCTTAGCTCTGGACCCTCCCGCTGTGGCGTCTGTACCACATCCATACCCCCCCCCCCACACACACACACACACACACACATACACACACACACATACGCCTCCAAGTTTTATCTGCCTCCCTGCAGAGGTGACCAGGTGAAGCTTTCTTTAGCTTCCCAGTGAAACCCCAAGACAACCAGCACTGTGCCAGCAAATAGCCACATCCCTCATGTCCCACGCAGTGCATAATAAGCCTCCCCTATCTTGGATGTGCAGTGACCATATCTGCTGCTAACAGAACGCCCGAGGCCTTGCTGGGGATTGAGCTCTCCTTCTGATGTCGTACATAATGTCCATTTACTGGCACACACACACACACACACACACACACACTCACACATACACACATTGTAAGTTGCACCATTGCTCTTAATCCACGCAGGAGAACAGACATTTGACAGTTCAAAGAGGACTCAGACCTCTGTGGGACCTAACGCCGGTGTCGTCCTGTCTCCTTTTTTTTGGCCATTATTGTTTGTTTTTGATTGTTTTTTTTCCTTTGCTGTTTCCTCAGTTTGATTTCCTTTCTTTTAAAGGTCATTTAAATTCCTCTCGTGAGGTTTAATTTGTTGCTTTTCTTTCTTCTTCATCCAGTGACTTCACAAAGTGACCAGAATCACTCTCTTGCCTTTTTTCTTCTGATTTTCACCATTCCTGAACCGTTTTCTTTTTTTTTTTTTCAAATCCCCCACTCAACCCTGTTTCTGCAAGAGCCGTCTGATTATTATTATTATTATTATTATTATTATTATTATTATGTTCAAATCTGAGAGAAAAAAAACGATACTTTCTGTAAAGTTTCCAAGCGGCAGTTGTGGGGGAGGGAGTGTTAATGCAATAGGAGAGACCTCTGGTTTTCTGTAGAGTTTGAATGTGTATTTGTGTAACCAAATGTGCCACCCTGTACCCATTACTACTGGCTCCAGGTCTGCACTGCACTCACTTGTGCTCGGCATCCATCCTTTCATCCCTCCCTCCATCCATCCATCGCTCTGTGCTTTATTGTGCCACGTTCAACATGTTGCTGTTCTGTTCTCCAGTATGTGTCTGTAGCCACACGACGATACTGACTGAAGAATAATAAAAGAAAAGAGAGAGAGAGAAACCTTTTCTGGGAACACTTTGGACTAACGACGCTCCTGATTTGCTCCTGAAAATGCGCCCGCCGATGTCGGACGTGATTCTACCGTGGTGAATCTTTGGATTAGACACAATTTCGACGTCCTAAACTCAGATTACCAGTGTGATTAACGATTAACTGAGTCCCCACGAAAAACGGAGCGGTGGCTCGTCGAAATTTCATTACGAATCACATTTTTTTGCGTGTCACAGCAAACGTGATGAAACCCATTGAGGCAGTTTCCTGAAGCTGTCCAGGATTTATGAATTACTGAAGACAAACAGTCCTAATTTGTCCCAAGAACAGTTGTTGGCTTTCAATTGAGCTGCCTGCTTTACTGCTAACGGCAGTAAGGGACGTGTAGAAGTGAGAAAGCTGTCGTAGTTTTGAACTCCAGCATCATTTTGTGCTCTTAAAAGAATTAAAAAGTTCTGGCGTTCTTGTGGTTGTCTTCATATATGCTTTGCATTTAGGAACGGTACCTAAATAGGGCGGAGCTTAGGGAAGCCCCAGTTTTTATTGGTGCATTCGTGTGAAAGAGTTTGGTAACCCCTGTGTGAAACCGATGCCTGTTGAACTTCTCTTTTCGGTGCCTGAGAGACGGCGCCCTCTACAGGTTCAGTCTGTAACGATCCTCCCTTATCTCAATTAACTGAGATTCGCCTGACTTTAACTCGGTTGGTTTGTGAGCCGCAAAAACACGTAAAAAGGCAGAAGTGCGATCGACTTCACGCGCCTCGTTTAACCAGTGTTGGTTCATTTGAGCTCCGACACTGCTGGCTGTCTCTCGGGCACTCTCGACAAGGACGCGGGAGCTTTTTTTCCCCCCACCGCCTGTCATCTGCTGGAGTTCCCAGTTTGCATGAACGCACCATGAGTTCGTCACCTGTCGCTGTCGAAACGAACCAAAAACATCCTCATCTAGACTCTAATAACTAGTCCTACCAAACACGTCCCTGTTTGTTCCGCTCTGTGAATCTGTTTACCAATGGAAGTGTTGATCATGGGGTCCTCAGCTTTTATACGATATATCTGAATGTTATTGAGCATTGTTATTTAATTCTTGTCTCCACTGTATGTATATATTCAAAATAAGAAGAGGTGCATATATGAATCATTAAGATCCAGCTATGGTACTGTAACACCGACAACGTGATGAGAATTGAGATACTTTTGGTCAATAAAAATTTTTGAAGAATGCCGACGCGTCTTTCCAAATGTGTGACGGGATCGGAACCTTTCAGTCTAAAAGCACGGAGACGGCAGCAGCAACTGAGGGAAAAACTGCAGGAAGTTTTCGATTGAAAACGTTTTATGAGAAGGTGCACTCTGTTATTAATTGTGTTTTTCTTTGTGTTTTGTTTCCAGTATTCCAGCGTAGCACAATTTGAAGGTCTGGAAATCATAAAAAACATGACCTCAGTTTAGACTTCATTCATAAAGCAGCTTGTGCATAAATAGATGAAAAGAGTTCATAAATAATTATTGAAGTTCGCTTTATCTGAATAGTTGAATTCAGGGTGTTTTCTTCATTTTAAAGGTTGAATTTACTTGAAAGACAATTTTGTGTGAAGTAAATCTATTCAAAACTTCAGTTTAGTTACAGCCTGTTTCGTTATATTGATTCACTTTTCTTCCACAAACTTTCTACAAAAAAATTTTAGTATTTGGTGACCAAAATGAGAGAGGTCCCAACTCAACAGCTTCAAACCCAAGATGGCTTTGGACATGTCCACTCCAGAGGACAGACGTCAACACCCTGAGCCTTCAGGAGGACAAACATGTTTGTCAGTGTTTGCGCAGCAAAACCAGAGGAGACGAACTTCCTGTGTGTTTGGAAACAAAGAAATTCAATTTCTGATCCCAATCCTTCGACAGACCTCGTTTCCACGTTGATGAAACAGAGCTGCGTTCTCGTAGCGTGGTCGAGACGCGTCAGCCGAGCTGTCGGCGCTCCGCGGGCGAGTCCGACCGAAGGACTCGCTCGCTTCTGCTTGAAGCCACATCAGTTGCTCTGAAGTGAAATGATGCACACGTTGTTTCTGGTCCGCTGGAGGCGGTCGGTGATTGTCAGCGGCTGGACGCGCTTCGCTGCACACAAGCGACTTCTGGAAGATATGCAAAACATTCTGACAGCACCTGCTCTTCGAAACAACACAACGAACGGCGACAGAAAACACCAGCAACAAAAAACAGAGAAATGAAGTCATGAAGACACACTTTTCTGTTGCTTATAATCTTACTGATGATTGGTAATGTTGTACTCGTTCTCCAGTAAACAAGATCTAAGTGAAATAGCAACTGTTACCATGGCGAGACGGGTGAGTTTGACCATCATATGAGAATAATCAGTGATTAAAGTGTGTCAGCCTGAAGCAGTGCTGTAACACTGACGAGTCGCTGCTGGTTCTTACATTCAATAACCGACTTCATCAGATAGTTAAGCGCCTAATCTGTCGCTGTAAATTGTTCATTGCCTTCAATTATCAATGAGAGAGTCTCGCTGGTGCTGCTCCAGAGGGCCGACGTTACGTAAACGACCTCAAACTTTCAGCCCGCTTACAAACGAGGTCAGTTGGCTAATTGATGAGTAACGTGTGCGGCTGTATGCGCAGCATCTGCACGCGCGGCAGCTGCTGCTGACAGTCTGGTGCAGCGACGGCTCTCGGGGGGGAAAGTCTGTCACCAAATCTGGACGCCCTCGCACGGGATAACGACCGCCTGAGGGCAGCAGCTCGGACGCTCCACATCCTGACCGTCCGGGCTCCAGCCGCGACGGCTCCCGCTCCACTCAGGTGCTGCCGTCCCATTTAATCACAAACGAAATCGTCAAATAAAAACTGGAAGATGATAAAAACGAACCTTATCAACGTCTCTCATCAGGAAGCAGGCGGTCACTTCCTTTAATGTGTGATTAATTAATCGAGAAGCTAAAACTGATAAAGCAGCAGTCTTGTTAAGACCCAACGAAGCTGGAACATTTCACTACTGTTAACTTATTTATGTATCAGAGTTACCAAAGGATATTTTTAGAATTTATTGGTTAATAAAACATTAAAGTCGTCGCGAATATAACAATAAAAGCTCATCGTAGCGCTTTTCTTTCGCACGTTGTTCCTCCTTGAGAGGATTTTATGATCTACAAAACAATAAACTGCACAAGTTTGTGGTGCAGACTGATGCGAATGCTAATGCAACATGTGCATTATCTGTAGCCTGTGGTGACTCGTGGCCTTCAGCTCGACGTGGGCTGCAGTTCCCTCATTTCGCCACCGGGTGGCAATGTTGAACTGACCTTGTTGTCATCGAGCTGCTGACTATAGTTATTCACGTTTTGAGGCTGAACATCAGATACATCAACAATGCCAACTGAATTTCAAATGTTTTCATTCATTCATTCATTCATTCATTCATTCATTCATTCATTCATTGTTGGCATTTCGTGTTTCTTTCACTGAACTTTGCTCGACGAATAAAAGCCTGTCAAACATTACGTAACAGATGAAAAACGATTTAGCGTAAACTGAAAACAAGAACAAAGTCGAACAAAACAATTAGTCATTCGCTGGCTCGCTCTTTCACTTTGTTTAGTGGCTGAAAATTGCAGTGTTTGTGTTGTCGCTCATAATTACTTTCTGGTATTATTTCATATCTGCTGTTCATGAGAGTGACAGTGAGAGAAATTTATATGCATGAGGACGATGAGAAGCTCCCTTGAAGCTCCTTCCTACAACGTCTGGCTGCACTCGCCGTTTTTACCGCAAGGAATAAGAATTAGTCGCAAGAGCTGCAATTTACAGATTTGCGGGTTTTGGTCACCAAGACGAAGTCGGGCTCCCGAAAAAAAGAACCTCCCAAAGAGGAGACTTTCGAACCAAATCGACCGAAACAAATTCGTGTTTTAACTAAAGTGCTCCTGGTTTATGGGAGCAGAAAGGAGGAGCTTAGCAGAGTTGATGACACACCAGCTGGAAGCTCCGTTTCAGCAAACTAATGAAGCGTTTTAACTCATCAGAACTCAACAGGGAGACTGAGGCAGTTGGCAGGATGCGAGTGAGAGAGAGCTGGAAAAGCCCCCGCAGATTCCTTCAGGGGGCTCCGAGTCGCTGCTCTCTGCACTTCATTATAACAGGCTCAGGTTTGAGGACCTCCACAGGCATGCGCGTGCGCTCGCACGTGCACACTCGTCTCCCTACTGCAAACTAAACAAAGTTTGAAAGATTAGCTTCTTGATCCTGCGCGTTTTGCATCAGTTAGTGGCTGTAAACTCCACCGACTCCAACGGCAAACTGTTTGTTTGAAGGAGCAGAATGCAGTGAAATGCAAATCTAATCCTTGAATCTTTTGCAAATAGACAGGAAAGTTACCAGATGTTGAGTTTTGACTCAAAATCAAAGGTATATTTTTAAAAATAAGATGCAAACAAGGCAGCACCCAGTAGAGCGCAAACCTCCGCCACGCCACGCATTCGTGACGTACCATTAAAGCTCCAGCCGACAAATGGGGGCAATCGCGTAAACCACCAGTGGTCCTCTGTTTACCTTTCACAGATGATCCGAGCGGCTGAAAGTCACCGCAAGTCTAGAATCTTCCCGGAAGAAAAAAACAGAAAAGGCTGAAAAGGAGGACGAACAATACGTGACATCTTATTTTGGTTCCACACACACCTGAGTGTGAAAATGTCGCTTTGCAGCTTTGGGGGCGCTAATGCGCGAGGACGTTTCCGGCTCAAAAAGATTCTCCGGATGGCAGAAAGCACTAATGGATGGCGGTATTAGGACAAGAATATACGAGTGTGGCCTCGATAAATACGGCGTAATCTCACCGCAATTTTATTGACAACATAATGGCTTTTTCATCATCAGTCAATACAAGAACTGATAAAAGCGGAACCACATCTGCGTCTTCTTTTGCCCGCGTGTTGCACTGATGGGAATGCTTTTACCTCGTCTGTCCCTTTGACGTTCGAACATGTTTCTCCTGATTTTAGAGCATCTTCCTCTCACTAAGAGATGGATTTCAAGCGAATCTATGATTAAGCTA
>JASSRZ010000023.1:14758439-14827317 GCA_032164315.1 Malacoctenus gilli | reverse complement strand
CCCCCCCCGCCCCCCCCCCCCCCCCCCCCCCCCCCCCCCCCCCCCCCCCCCCCCCCCCCGCCCCCCCAGAACCCCGAGAGGTACCCTGCGTGAGCGCGAGATCGTACCTTTCAGTGGATTCCTTTGTCTCTGATGTAGGAATCGAATGAATCCACTGGAAGGTACGATCTCGCGCGGATTCATTCGGATCCTACATCGGAAACGCAGGATCCGCCCGGATGGACGACGTGGGACCGCCGTCCTGCTGGACCGCCACCTGCGAGCACCCGTAGGTCTGTCTCTCTTTGCCCTGTGACCTGGGATCAGCTCAAAGACCCCTGAACGCATCCTGACCCTTAAAAACCCTGCAGAAGAGCAATAAATGAATAAATGAAACCACGAAATAAATCTGCTGCAATATTAACGGTGATGATTAAAAGCAACGTGTGACTGCATTAAAATAACATCACAGGGGCCGCTATCGACTCGTTTATTTGTTTATTTGTGTGTTTATTAATTATTAGATGTATTTATTCTCGCCTGCGGCGAGTATAGGCTGCAGCCAGCTGCGACCTCCGTCTGCTCTGTCGGAAGATCAGACAGATGGAGACATTTCTGACGCGTTTGTAGGTCGTTTCTAAGCTACAATGTTTTGACTTTGATTCCCGGCAGTTTTATTTCTGTAACTTTTCGAGCTGAAAGTTAAAAAGAAGAAAGAAAAACGCCGTGCGTTGAGACGGAGAACAAAAAAAGCGTTTTATAGCCTGAAGGCGAGATCAATCTGCGGAGGAAGGAGGAGGTTTTTTTTTTAAAAAATATATATTTCAGCGGGTTTCTTTTAAAAGAACGAGAAAGTGGTCAGATGTCAAAGTTAAGTTTAATTGTGCTCATTTATGTGTCTCGTGTGAAGGTTGCACAAAGGAGAGATTAAGTTCCTTCGTTGTATCGTCAGTCTCTTTCCAACAGGAATCTGAGAGGTCGAAAGCGTCGCAACAAAGAGAAGAATTGCTTTTCAGCTCGACCACTGAAGGTTAATTTATCCACAGCTTCGGCTCAAAAGATCAAACGACCGAAAGCCGGGAAACCGCCGCTGCGAACGCCTTTGTTTCATGAAACCAAGGTATTTCACACCTTCGACTCTCGCACTCAAGTTTTTAATTTAAGTCAAGTGGCTGAGAACAAAAGCAGCCTGCGATGTTTTCTCACTCAGGTAACAAAGCCACCAGTCACCTCACAAGCAGCACTCATCTCACAGAGATAAATGCTTTTCTGTGTATCACAACAAACACAAATGCCTTCAACTCCTGCTGCGATAGCTTCCTGTCAGCTTTGTCTTAAAGGGCCACACGCCGCAGAAACGCCCCCATAGAAATGACATTTTTCTGCATCAGATGATTGGATCACCACCACAATTTGACCACCACTTCCTGGTCCCACCCCACATCGACCCTGCAGATTTCAGCTAAATCCCATGAGGATTTTCGGAGTCGTTCCATCAACCGTTGACCTAAACCACCAAACAAACACGGGTGAGAACGTGACTCCTTCGCAGAGGTCAGAACCGACAGAAACCGGCTCCTTTCAGCCGCCTGTTCTTGACTCCAGTTACGCAACATACCTGTGTGTACCTGCATGGCGTGCAAAGATTTATGGCCGGCCATTAACCCGCCATGGATCGCTGTTCGTTGGAGGTTCACTTGGTCCTCTCTTACTCACCGCAGATGAAACTTACTGACTGGAACCGGAGGCAGTTCATCTTTTAAGCCGCGGCGTCTCGCGTCGTCTCGGGGAATTTATTGGAGAGAAAATACCGTATAGACCAGATTTCAGCCTTTTGCAACACCTGTGAGGTTGGAGGGTACATTTAAAGACGTTTTTATTGGATATTTGAATAAAATAAATCTAATTTCGCAATTCAAATATTTTTCTCTAAGTGTAATTATTGATTGTTGCCTTTTCTTGAATTTCAAACAATCAAACTCTCACTCATCAATTTCACAGACAAACCAAGCAACCATCAAAGCAACCAGGTAAGCAATCATCCAAGCAACCTAGCAACCAACCAACCAACTAATCAACATAGCAACCAACCTAGCAACCAACCAACCAACTAATCGACATAGCAACCAACAAATGGGGGTTGGGGTCTACTCGGCTCGGTCGTGTTGCCGCCACAGTCGCGTCCCACCTCAGCGTTTGCAACACGCAAGCTGCAACAATGGAGAACCGACGCTGCGTTACGCAGTCGCTCTTATCGCCGTGTTATGAACCAACGTCAGTAAACGCTCCAACGAGTGGGGAAAATTTCAGTGAATTCAAGTTATTTGAAGCAAAGAATAATTCCAGTCATCAAGAAAGCCAAATATCACTTGAGTTATACAATTAGAGGAGAACAAGAAGAAAAAGGCGCCTCCAAAATGTAGAGCATTGTCTTCAAATATCAGTTGACATTTACTTTTTGTCTGCGGAGGTGAAATAGCAAAGAACTGCATGTGATGAAACGCTGTTGCAAAATAAGGGAGAAAAAAGAAACGGCAAATAAAGTGTAAGTGGAGACAGTCGAGTGCCTCCAGCGAACGGAGCTCCTTCACTTTTGCTCTCAGTTAAAAATGGCTCCCTAATCGCGCCTCGCGGCAACCAGGAGCCATCCAGGCAGAGCGAACAAAGTGGTCACAACCTCGTTTTCAGGCAGCACACCTGAAACAGGAGGAGACGGACGCAGCGAGGGAGAGAGACGGCCGCAAACGTCCGAGTCTTTAATTTGTGTGAGCGAACAAAACAGGCAGAAGTTTGAGTCTATTTTTTTGAATTTGCGAATCTTTCTGCTCATGAACTTTGACCTCTTCTGCTGCCTCAATGTCACTGCCGTTGCTGCCTTTTGCTTCCAAGGCAACTCTGACATTCATGAATAAACGTACAAACCCAAGGTTGGGAGACGAACTGTTCCTCAGAGATTCACGGAGTTTTGATGGAAAAAACCAGACACATCAATTTGATTCTGGAGCTGCAACGAAACAGACGAGAGGCTGAGAGGGCGGCAGGGTCAGAAAGTTTGTGATAGTTATTCAGGTGGAAGGAGGAAGCACTCACAGGGCTGAAGGACCCTCCCCGGTCAGACTGGACCAACAGTCACGGACCCCCGGTGTCCTCAGACGGAAACAAACGTCCGCGGAAAAGATAGATGGACGGGTGGAAATCTGAGGCGTGACGAGATCCCGGGAGATTAAATCCTGACGATATCTCTCGTATGAGTGACAGGCCGTCTCGCCGGCACTGAGGAAGCGACTCGAAGGAGGAAAATGGCGGTTCGGCGTTGATTAAAGCGCCGCCGACCTGGTAGGGCTCGAGCACGACTCGCTTTGCTGGACCGCAACGGTTGAAGGAGGCGCGAAAAGGTGAGAAAGACGCGAGAACAATCGCCCCTCCATCGGCAACATCAGCAGCGGCGTGGACGAAAGGTTCAGGTCGAGTCGGGTGAGGTGCTGTTTTGGTGTTGCTTCTCCGTCCCCCTGCTGCAACATAATAAACCAGAGTGTCTGATTGCCAACGTTTAATAGATTAAAGCTCAAGCATGAAGACTTAAAGCACATCAAAGCGCACCTGCTGCTTTAGCGACTCTGCAAATTAAAAGATTGACGTTGTTTATCCCGTCGTTTTATTTCGTCACTGGAGTTTCACCAGATGCTAAAACATTGTCTCGTCCTGCGAACCCGACGTCTTCTCCAAAGCCAACGTCTCGTCGCGAGAAATAGGTTAAATAAATAACTGGGAGACAATAGGAGGGAGCTAAAAAGCGTCCCTGCGGCTGAATGCTGCTGCTGTCTGTCTGGATAGCAGGTGTGAAAACTGTCTGCCTCCCTCCTGTTTTTTCCTTCCCTTTTTTCACTTCCCCTCCTGCTTTTCTCTCCTCCCTCCGCCTCGCTTGCTCCTTTCAGTCCTGAGACGAAAATTTCATAAACCTCACACTTGCACAGATGGCGGTGACCTCGGGGCAGATATACATTAGAGGGAAAACTTTCTCTTTTTTTCCCCCATTCCCCTGTGTGGGAGGACAGCAGCTGTGAAATCGTGTTATATTTAACCTCATTACAATCCCACTTCCAAAATGTTAGGACACCGAGTGACATGCAGCTAAAAAGGGCCTGCATCTTATTCATAATTTCAGACGAAGAGCAGACGATGTTGCACGTTTCCTGGATTTATTTTAGCTCTTCCTCACAGCCTCTAATCAGTTTTCATCGAATAAAAACGGGTCCTGCTCAGCACAAGGTTTAAAACGCGCGACGTGGAGAAGGAAGTTCCCAAAAGATCGAGCTGTTTCGGCTGGATTTTTTCCCCTCACGCTCGACGCCGCGTCGGTGTGCGGCGGGCGGATGGGAGATGAGCGTTATGAAAGGAGCTCAGTGATGTGCGTCGGAGACGGACAGGTGCAAAGAGGCGAGGACGCGAAAAACAAACATCTCCGCCTTCCCCTTCGCGCCTCCGCGCCGCGAGGCAGTCGCCCCTCCCGAGATCAGACGGCGGGAGGAAGACGAGGAGCGGGGCCGAGCGCGTAATCTGCTGCTGATCAGGTGAAGCCACCAAATCCCACAAACACACGCACGCAGACCTTTTTCCTTATCGCTCGCGCTGTCGCCTATCCACAGTGCGCAAATAATACACTGCAGTGCTGACAATAAGATTTTTCAGCGTTGGGACAATTTTCCATTTGTCCCCGACTTCACACGCGCACGTTTTCTTTTGCAGAGGCTGCAGAAACGTTATTGCTTTCTCTGATTCTCCGGCGTTCTGTCCGTCCGCTCCTGGAAACATGCGCGCCTTGTGTGCGGCTCTGCTGCTCGGCTCCTTCCTGCTGGGCTCGCCGTCTCCCGCAGGTACGTCCGCAGGTCACGGGTGGGCGCCGCCGCGTCCTGGATTCCAGGGTTGTGAAATGTGTTCGCCCTCTGTCTGCGTCCCGCGCAGAGGACGGCGAGGCGGGCGTGAGGGAGCGGCCCAAGCGGAGCCCGCCCTACTGGGGCCTGTGGTCGTCCGACTTCTTGGGCTGGATGGAGGAGCTGCGAGCCCAGGCGGCCGACGGCGGGATGCGCGAGCTGGCTCGGATCTTCTGGGCCCACTTCCCCATCGGGAGCCAGCTGGGCTACGACGCGCCGGAGTCCGAGGTCGACTCTGAGGGATGAGTCGAAGATTGACGAGCCTCCGCCGCGCTAAAGCTGAACTGTGGCGCGTTTTAGGACGTTCGGGCGACCACGAGTTCCACTCCTCTCTGACCTTTTGTTTACTTTATGAAGAGCACCAACTCTTCTTTAATCTCAAACTTTTTCACCCTTTTTCTTTGATCTGACTTTAATAAACGCAGTTTGCAGTAAAGCCTCGATTGTTCACTTCTCAGACACCACAGAGTGTCACTTTATCTACCAGAGCGAAAAACGAAGACCCGAAAGCGCAGACAAAACATTGTCTGTTCTTGGATGAATTGTGTGTGACTTCTCTTTGTCGGTCGCCGACTCGTGATCCACTTGTGACCTCTCAACTCCGGACGAACAGGAATCCCCAAAGTCTCTCATTGGATTCAGGAGAGACGCATGAAAGCAGCTCAGTCAGCGCTGATAAACGACCTCTGTAGTGCTTCTGATTCCCTGCGGCAAACATGCTCGCAGCCTGTTTCGGTGACAAGAACTTCAAAAGTTGTTGGTTTTTTTCACATGTACTTGACTAAAGTCTATTTACTGCATGTTTTATTGCTCGGCGTCGAGCCGGCAGCTGCTTTGCAAGTAAAGGTTTCACTGAAATAACGTCTGCTGTGAATGTTTTTAAAGATTGAAGGAGCCCAAAATCTACATTTGGTTTTAAACTACACGTGTAGCTTGGAAAGAGTTCAATTCTACCCAAAAACTGAACAAATGAGTGACATTTTTGTTGAATCCACAGGCTCAAATTTGTCTCCCATCGCTCCAACTGTCCATCTTTTCCCTCTTATGCTCATGGATGCGATACAGCGAGACGGAAAGTTCTCTCCGCCAGCCGGCGTTTACCGAGCCGGAGCCCTAAAACCATCCTGAACGGGCCGAGTCAAAGGACGAAAAACCTTAATTAATCCCTCCTAAAGTTTGATTTTTACCTTTGGCATTTACTCTTCTGAGCGAGTGCTTTGTGAGCGCTCCGGAGGACGCCGGCGACGCACCGGAGTGTCGGCCTCGGGTCACAACACACAAACCCGTCAAGTCGAGTGTGAGCGAGAGGTGGTGGGCGAAAGCGGCGAGGAAGAGGGTGGCGGAAAAACAGCAGCGGAGGTGGGACATTGCGTTTTGGTTGGCCGTGATTTCTGATCTGTTGGTGTTGCTGGAACAACAAACAAAGATGCCGGCGCACACGGGAGGTTGTTTCCCTCCCCGACTGAGCCGCGTCCACCGGCAGCTCTTTCTTCGCGGCTTTTTGAGCCAACGCCAAGACAGCTTTGTACCTGAACGGAGGTCTTTGTGGCCCCTCTGCTTTGCGCGTCTCTGGCGCTCCCTGTGTGATACATATAAATGGAGGAGAGGATCAAAACAGATGTCAGATAAAGATTTACGGCTTGAAATCCCATCTGTGCACTTGTTACCGACTCCCCCCTCTTCTTTTATTCCGCCGCTTCTTTCTTCCGGGAGTCATCTTCATGCATGAGGACTGGAAGCCACCACTGAAGGAAACATGAGCAATTAGCGTCTGTATGTGTCGCCACAGCATGGCGTTTTGACTTTCAAAAAGTAACGTTTTAAAGCGTCGGCTGGGAAAAAAGGAAAAAAAACCTATGAATCCCATGAATGCATAAACATCTGCTCTCTCTCTCTCTCTCTCTCTCTCTCTCTCTCTCTCTCTCTCTCTCTCTCTCTCTCTCTCTCTCTCTCTCTCTCGCTCTCTTTCTTTCTGTCTTATTTTTGCATTTTGTTTCCATCCAGTTGAACCGCCCAAAGACAGCGAGCGTTTCTCAAGAGAGCCGCGTGAAGAGAAAGCAGGAAGTCAGCACCTTTGATCCAACAGGAAATCCATCCAATACACCAGCTTCCACTGAGCGCCGAGGCTGCGGCGCCTCGCTGAGCTTCGCAGCCGCCAGCCGCGGCTCGCTCGATCCAGCTCAGCCCACCTTTCTTTTTTTACATTTCCACGCTCAGCCGGCCGCGCGCAGCTGCCGAAGCGCCGGCTTCGCTGGCGGTTTCATCCTGGTCTTTCTTCTTCTCGCCGTTGTCAGCCGGCTCCTGGCTTCCTGCATTCCTGCTTCGCCAGCGAGTCTCTTCGTCGCTCCAAACCAAATATTGTCACTCTGACACACACACACACACACACAGTCACTGTTTCCCAAGGACAAGACGAGTCAAAGGAAGACTTGTGAATCAAACTTCTCTAAGTTGGAGTTTTGGTTTTGTTGCTGCTGAGACCAGAGTGCAAACAGTTCTATTTACCTCAGTGGAAAGAAACCTTGTGCTAAAGCGGTTTCAGTTGATTTGTTCTGATTTGAGAAGGAAGTTTTATGACATTTCACTGTGAAAAACACCAAAACTTAACCACACACTTGTCTTCTCACAGATAAAATAAGACCTAATCCCCAAAAGTTTAGCATTTTCTTGCTCAATCCAAAGTCCATTTGTATTATTTAAGACTTATATCCACAATTTTTTATTTTGCATTTTGAAGTACAAAGTATTCTTTGATAAGATGCTTTTTTGATGTCAAATAAGTGAAATCTACTTGGCAAAATTTGTTTTTTGAATCTTGGCGGACAAAAACAAGTCAGTGAGTTTTACTGAAGCTTCTCCCACGGAGCTGAAATCCCACTTTCTTTATTTTCTTTGTCCGAAGTCTCGATGAGCTGGAACGTTGGGAACTGAAAGGTCAAATCAGACCCAGGACAATCTGAAGCCAAACAGTTTCAACGAAGAATCGTCGCGTCTCGACGGGGGTACCTTGTGACTGACGTCGTCCCCCCCCCAAAAACCTCACAGTGACGTGTGTTGTGTTCTGAGAGCCGAGTTCAGGCGGTTCAGCGGTGTGACGTGGGACGTTTTGTCCGAGTGGGCAACGATTACCGAGTGAATCACCTCGACTGCTCCGCGGAGCAATTTCTCTGGTCCCTCTTCCGTCACCCCCCCCCCCCCCCAGACGCAGGAGCCACGGGGGGAGCGAGCTCATTCAGTCTCCAACAAGGCAGAACTTCACAACCAGAACCATACGGAGAAATGAATCACTGCAGACTTCGGCACTGAAATTTACACTTCAGGTCTCCGTGAAAAGCCTCCAGGACCAACGGCTTCTCTGATGAGGTTGGGGGGGGGGGCTAGGGGGCGGGGCGGGGTGCCCCGTCCTCGTCTGGTTTCTCCACCGTGACAGGAATCGGCGGTGAGAACAGCAAAGTGAAGCCCAGAAGTTTCTGTTGGATCTGTTGATCTGACACACTGCGCGGCGAGTGTCATCAGAGGTGGGATTAAAAAAAAACGTGTAAGAGATGCTTGTTCGACAGCAGTGCGGCTCGGAGGATTAGCGCGTGATCAAGGCCGGATCAGCCGCTCCCCGTGTAAGTTGAAACGAAGGAGCAGCGATAAGTGAATAACAGCCGTATCCCCCCCGGCTAAAAGTTTTAATTAATAATCTGAGAGGACGGTTGAGTCGGAGCTCAGAGATCCCCCTCAAGTGCCTCTGGATATATGCTGCTTTCAACGTCTTCAGAAAAAGTTCATTTCAGCGGTTTGAGTCACTTGAAAACTCCAGTTAGGATGAAGATTCTCACCGTGTACGGTTTCCTCACTTGGTGAGGTGAAACGAAGCACAACATGGTGACAGGAATCACAGATTATTCTTCTTCTTCTTCCCGTTCCCGGCCGATCTTCCTCCTCTGCCTCCTCCTTCTTCACACGAACCACATTGTGACGGGTGGGCGGCTCGTTCGGAGCGTTTCCAAAAAAAACCGAGGGGCTTTGTGTGGGACGTTCCTGGTCAGTCTTCAGAAGCCGGACCGCCGTGGAAACCGGGTCGACCGCAGCCGGCGCTCTCAGACGTGGGGGGGGGGCTAGGTCTTAATGTTCTGGCCGGCTGGTGTGTGACGCCTCCTTGATTCACTTCCTGTGACAGTCACGGACATGCTTTAGGATTCGAGTCGTGACAGATTCTGCTGCAAGGAGCTAAAGAAGCACACTGCAGCAAGTGTCAGAATGAAGCTGAAGGCCTCTGAAGGTACATAAAGAACATGTGCAATTAGTCTGAAATACACAAGATTTATGCAGCTGCAGCATCTCACTCAGTCTCGCTCGTAATGAAGAATTAGGACATTTCAATATTCATGAACTAACGCACACACACACACACACACTTCTCACTCTGTCCTTCAAGCATGCGGTTGGCTGAAAAGATGGATGTTTTAAATAGGAGGGGGGAAAAAAACACCCTGAGGTCGAACGGGAGTCGCTGTTCAGACTGACTTCTCGTGGCTCGCGCTCAGATTCCCGTCCGCACGTCAGGATTCATCCGAGTAAACAGCGAGGTCACGAACGTCACCTGCTCTAAAAAAAACCCCAAAACAAACCCTGCTGTTTCATCGTGGAGAAACCTGCACGATGACCCGCTGAACTGAAACCCTCCCTCGTTGCTTTTTCCCCCTCTTTTTTACAGGTTTACATGATTTGTCTCCAGAGCAAAAGTGGGAGGACGAAAGGACGCAGGTGAAAATTCGTTTAGGAGCGGGAGAAAAAAATTCGTATCGCAGCCGCGGCGTTTTCTTTGGAGGCAGGAAGGTAAAAAAGACATTCCACCGCCGGAGGCCAGTTTCCACATGGAAAGTCTGGGTTGCCGCCCACCCACCCACCCACCCCCCTACCCCCCCCCCTCCTCCTCACCCCCCATCTGGTGGTGCAGCAGCGTCTGCACAGTTGCTGCCTCTGAGGAGTTCTGGAGAGACTCTGAGTGGGGACAAAATGGCATCCCAGCAGCTCTGTTTGAGGTTAATGGGTCTGGCTGTGCTGCTGATAATACTCAGTCTGAGAGGTAAGAAAGCTCCTGTATTTTTATTTTCCTTTAAAAGCAACAAGGAAAATGCTTTTGATGTGCTTTTATAGTTCGTCACACATTTCACACATTTCTCCCTCCTTCGTCATTTGATCTTGTGTTCATTCTCTCTTTTTGGCGCTTCCTGTTTGTGCACAGCTCCTCATTTTCTGCCACTTCCGTCCTTCTTTCTGACCGGACACACACACGTACAGACCAATCGCGTTTCCATCTAACCTCCGGGACACAGATTGGAAAAGGCCATCTTCCCGATTTCTCACATTTCATCCATTCTTCCTTAGTTTCTGCTGGGATTTTTGGCTTTTAAAACGCCAGCGGAGACTCAAATGTGTTTTTTCCACCCGCCGCTTTTATGTGGCCGCGGTACTCTATTCATTCCGGCTTCAGAGGAGTTTAAACACTCGCGGACTTTAAACTCACGTTAGATGAAAAATCCATCAGAAACTTCACTTCTGCCTCTGATGTTGTCAGAGTTGCTCGACGATTCGGGGCTCACAGCGGCGGCGGCGGCGGCGGCGGATTGCATCACCGCCACACATGTCTGTGCCTGCAAGGAGAGAAAAGCCACATGGGACTGAAATATTTTTGGCTCCTCATGTTCAAAACTGAAGGGCACCTTAATAAACATGGTCAAACACACACACACACACACACACACACACACACACACACACACACACACACGCACGCACGCACATCTGAGAACATATGCTGGAAAGTGGAAAGTGATGAGAGTAACCTAAATACGAGTGTTAAAATAATCATGTTGGTCTAGATTGAAGTGAAGGAGATTAACCTAATGTTGATTGCAGAGAGAGACACCTTTTTGTTTCCGTAATTTAATCCTGAAGTTTTAGATGGGACACGTTTGAAAATGATGTTTTTTTTTTGGGAGTCGCTCTTGAATCACATTCAAACAAGGACAGAAAACCAAAGAAGCAGCCTCATATCGAAGCTTTATATTCAGCACTTGGTGTCACTGAGTGTGAACCGTGACAGACAAACCAGATCCCATTCCAGATTGAGTGAAAAGTGTTTCAGGGACAATCCTCGTTGCTTTTCATCTGTAAGCTTCTCTAGTTTCGGCGGCGTGCCTCAGGGCGCTACTTTAGGCTCCCTGCATAATCAACTGAATCCACAACACAGCGGCGTCAACACACTTGTGATTTGCACAGCTGTGCAAATGAGACTCTGCTCGACATCGACGGGGTCTCAAGTCGCACTGAACAAACTGCTGGTCGAGAATTACTGATTCAAGCACAAAGTCGTCGATCAGTTTGTTCCTTTCTTTTCAAACGTTCTGTTTTACTTTGTGGTTTTTAGGATCTGGCGCTGACAAACGAGTGCGATGAAGCAAATTCACGGCTGCGACTTCTGGTCAAATGAACACATTAACAGTTTTCATTCTGACATTCAGCAGTTTAGATTTCTTTGCATGTTCGGTGGTAAATTTGGCGAATATGAAAAAAAGTGGAACAGTAACGATGAAAATGATTAATTTTTAAACTGACATTTTTTCGAAGAGGGACTAAAAACGATAAAAAAAAATAGAAAATGAAATAAGACGTGTTTAAGAAAGTCTCGAAATAACTTTCGTAAGAGATAATTTGTCCAAAAAGAAACATCGGCAGCGCAGCAGCTAATTGGCAGAAGTTAAAGCAGCGCTAAAATTAAACTTTCTATTTATTCCCGCTGAAAAAAGAGACAGAGGAGTGTTGAGTATTTCAAAGCCGTCATCGAAATGATGGAAAATGCTTCTAAAAACTTCGCTGTCAGCCTCAGTTAACTTCGACGTCTCCGTGTTCACGGGACTTCGGTTCCTGAGTTCGTGAGAATAAAGCTAATAGTTGTTGGCATGATTTGGTCGCAGGCGGTCCATCAACACCGCCTGCGAAGGAGCCGTGACGCTGACATGGAAACAAAAAGCTCAAACGTTTGACTTCGCCGCAGAGACCCACGGTTCGGCCCTGGAGCTTGTCCCGGAGGAGGGCTTCCGTCCGGTCTCGAACCGCGGCCGCCGCTGCCGTTACAGCGGCACATCATGAACGCACTGATGTGGAGGAGAAGAGGGTGTGATGGCGTTGCGGGTGTGGAATAGGAGCCCGCGCTTCAGCCCGTGGAAAGAATGACTCATGCCTTATATGTGTAACGGGGCAGATTTGTACAGTGAGGAGGAAAAAGCTTTTGCCGGCACCGGAATCCACATGCAAGCAATTTTCTCCGTTATCCTTCCTCTGCAAAACCCTCAAAGTGTTTTTGCGCTCGAGCGAGTGTGCCGCACAATGCAGACCAGATTCCAGTCAGTTACTCGGGATTTCATGCCACATTTGGCCCCCGCTTTCCCGCCGAACGCTCTCAAAAACCACAGGGAAAAAAAAGCCCCATTAAATGGTCGCTCTATGACTAATTCAAACATGAGATGCATGAGACTAAAGAGTTCTCGTGCGAGCCATTTGGAGCCAGGGGTTCCTCGTTTGCTCCGAATTCGGGCGCTTCTGATCGTGTGTGAGCCGCTGATATCGATCTGTGAGAGAGGATCAGGACCTGACGGGTTCCCTGGAGTATCTCATCGGTACACTCTGCACACGGGTACTCCGCACACACAGGGAAGGTTCCACACGAGCGCAGGTGAAGCCGGTGAGACGGCGCAGACTCGTGCAACATGGCCAGACGCCAGTTTCCTCAGACGTGGGGGAAGCGGTTCTTCCTACGCGCCGTGAAGTTGTTTAGTCAACTCAAAACAGACAGAGCTCCGGGTGCTAGCCCAATCTGCATAACTTAGGTGGGGAAAAACACATTTTTTTAAGTGATTTGGAGCTCTGAAGAACAGTTGTTGCGGCAGTTGCGAGAGTTAGATAAACATGGTGCGAAAGATTTCTTTCATTAAAACACAATCAGTCTGTTTTCTGGATGCTCGGATGGGAGAAAATTACAAATTAATCTGACAATAAAACATTGTGTGTGTGTGTGTGTGTGGCTGTTTGAATAAAGAAACACGTATGATTCGCATGTTTTATTCATCAGGAGTTGATCTCACCATAATTACGTCTCGTTTGATCGCGAAACAGATGTTTCCAGTGACAGCAGCCTGCACAGGATCCTCCGGAAAAGAGACGGTAAAGTCGTGGCGTGCATACAAAACACTCATCCTCGTGAAACTCGAGCAAAAAAAAGGAACGATTTCTTTGTGCTTCCCTCTAGTGGCAGGAGCCGATACGGCCCCTTCGAAGTCCTCGGTGGCAGTGTCGCCTTCCAGGGCTCGGGAGTTCCTGGCAAAGCTGAGCAGGTCCAAGAGGAACATCTGGGACCGCAACAGACCAGACGTGCAGCAGTGGATCATGCAGTTTATGTACATGGGCTTTGACGAGCAGGTGAGCTTTGGAAAAACTGAAAGAGAAGTCTGTGTGCAGACGATGAATCATAGAGAGACAAACAACACCGACGCTGTCCGTCACACACACCAAACACACCAACTGGATCCTCAGCACAAGAGTTTGCAGGTTCAAGGCAGGTGCACTTTTCTCAGCTGTCTGATGTATTACAATGCTCGCTCACACGCACGCACGCACGCACGCGCACACACACACACACACACATCAGTTTACCCAACGTTTACATCTTCTTTCACCTTTTTAGTGTATTACAATGCGCTCTCTCTCTCTCTCTCTCTCTCTCTCTCTCTCTCTCTCACACACACACACACACAACCATCAGTTTACCCAACTTTTACATCTTCTCTCACCTTGTCAGTGTATCGCGATGCTCTCACACGCGCACGAACCAGCGTCCAACTGGCGGTGAGGCGGCAGTGCGAACCACAGGCTCGCCGTGACGCCTGCAAACCGCAGAGAATTTAATGTCTGCGTAGCGAAATGACAATTCTGTTTAGAAGGGGTTTCTGCTTGTGTGTTTGGACGGATCCGGCCATCGCGGCTCTCTCCAATATTAGCAGAGCGAGAAGATGAAACAGTTCTGATAGTCGGTGAAACTGGGTCCGCGGGAAAATGGGGATTGCCTCTGGGGCGGGTTCAGCCCCACCTCAGGTCAGCGGCGGCCATGTAGAAAGCGCCGGGGACAGTCGGGAGCAGATAAGAGGAGGGCGAAGGAAGGCGGCAGAGTGCAGGAAAAAACAAACTCGTACCTCCAGTGTCTCCTGACAGCTGACAGCAAGTGTTACAGCCATTTATAGCTCTTTTTCCAACAGCCTCGTGCATGACACCTATTGCATATGCCATTTGCTATTGGCTCTTTAAAAGGCCAAAGCTGTCAAAGAACTGGCCTTTTCAATGTTTGCCTCACATGCGCGTCTATCCGGCGCAGCTGTGCCCGCTGACAGTCTCAGCGGACGTCTCAGCAGCTGCCTGCGCGCCTATTAGCTGCAGATTTATTTAGAGATTTCCTCACAAGTCGGCGTCTGTGTCGCTTCCTTTTATTTATTTCTTTTTTTCCCCCGCCTTCTCCTCACCAGAGGCTGGAGACTGACCTGTCGTACTGGATGGACCAGGCGCGCTCCGCCGACCAAGGACGTCAGCACCACTACGACGAGAACGCGCCCGTCGGCCCGCGCGACCCTTCCTCCTACAGACACGGCGCCAACGTCAACTACGACTACTATTAACACCGGAGACACGCACCCGACTGGTCGTGGGCTCGTCACTCCAGAGGATACTACATTGAAACGCATTAACCTCACCCCGTGTGTCACCATTGTCTTCTTTTTAAAGTCACATGTTGCGACTAAATAATTCATGTTCGGAGGAGTGGTTGTTGTTGTGTTGTCTCTGGACGGGGAGCAGGTCCCTCCAGTGCCACGCTGTAAACAAATTTATCATCACAGGACAAGCGAGCCGCTGCTTCTGTGAAGAGTCAAAGGCTGCTGGCTCTTTGAGTCGGCACCTCGCGTTCCCTTTGAGAAGACACAACTCGTAAACACCTTTTTTTTAATACCTGCCTGCTCCTCCTCCACACACACCGACGACTTCCGACGCCTCCGTTTTGTTAAGAAAAAAAAAACATCCAGGAAGCGATCCCCCCCCCCCCCACACTTGCTCTGATGGAGTTCGATTTGCAAGGAAAACTGTTGAAGTCAGTAAAAAATTGTTGGTTCCCCATTTCCTGTTTGCTTCATTTCCCCCAAAACAAGCCGCCGAAAACTATTTTGGCACCACGTCTGGTTTCCTGCAAGACAATCCTCCCCTGAAATCAATGTGTGAGGGGCTCGTCACACACACAACAAAACACCAAAATAAAGCTTAACGTGAACTGAATTGCTCTCTTGTTTTTCATCCTGCTGAAGTTAGTTTGAGGGTTTACGGCTGCATGAAGAAAAAAATGCAACTTTGAGTCAAGTAATCTAAGAATTGGATGGAACTGATTGTTTTTCAAAATAAAATACCATCTCTCTCTCCCTCCTGGCTCAGTGTCTGCTCCCCTACCTTCCTAACTAACAATATCAAACACCAAATATTCGAAATATTTTATTAAAATAGCATCTTCAACCTCAGATTGGTAACGCTCAGCCTGACACGATGTTCCACAAACACAACGTCTCGGGGGGAAAAAAAAACAAAACAACACAAAACGATGTTCTAACAGTCTGTCTGGAGGATTTGTCCCATCCTGCCGTGCGCTGAATGAACAACCAACAGGGTGCTGGGACACCACTGTTAAAGAGGACAAAGCATCCAGTGGAGAAACAAATTCAGGTAGCTCGTCCCAGCAGACAGAAACACAATGGAGCAGATAAAGTAAACACAGAAGCACAGCCGCACACCGCGGGCTGTTTGCATGATTCCGGTGACGATGATTTAAATAGCAAAAGCACACAGTCACAAAAAAAAGGGAGGCTGGAGATTTAACCTTTGTTTCTTCTTCTTCTTCTTTTTCTTCTTCAGGCTTCTTGTGAAAACGTGGCCTCTCTGATTCAGGCTTGTCCTTCAGTCACACGCGCGTCAGAAAATAAAGAAGCTCTCACCCAACAATGCCGCTGCGGCTCCAAAACAAGGCAATCTTTTTTTTTCTTTTCCAAAGAGTTTCAGGAGAAAGTTGTCAATATTTCAAAAAAGCAACAAACAAACCCCAAGAAGACACAATATTCCAGGAGTGCACCACGCATCAGTGTGTTTCAAGGAGATGTCCTCCGAGGAGTCTCGATGTATTTCTGATGTTGTGAAGGACGAGCGCCGGGGGGACAGTGACGCCCGGGCTCAGTTGTGCCGCGGCCGTCCTTTCTTCATGCGGGCGGCTTTCGGTTTGGGGATGTACTGGTTGTTGGCCTGGTGCTCCAGTTCTCGGCTGAAGTACTGGATGGTTTTGTTCAAGCCTTCCTCCAGAGGAACCTGCCGACACCAGAGAGAAAAACACACGCGGCATGAAACCGCTTCAACAACGAGGCCTCAACCTGAAAGCTCCCCCAGAGATAAACACGTAAAAAGCTCTTTTATTTGGAATAAAATCACAGAACTGCAAATATTTGAAGTAAATTGAAGGATGCAACATTGAAGAGTTGCCCCCTCCAAAAGGGAAATACTCATTTCCAGATGTCTTAAATCTCAATTTCGGTACAATAACAATCTTTTGTTTCCATTTCCCTTCGCTGCTGGACAGCCAGCAAATTCATGCTGGCAAATTGCATGTGCGCATGTGATTCAGTCGGCGGCCGCGCGGGACACGTACCACCGGCTCCCAGCCGAGCATCATCTTGGCCTTGCGGATGTCGGGTCGTCTCCTCTGCGGGTCGTCCTGGGCCTCTGGCAGGAACTGGATCTGGCTGCGGCTCACTGCACGAGTGGAAGAGCGGCGTGGAGCCGCGTTCAGGGACGGGCGCACGTGCACAACGAGAGGATCGCATTGTTAGTCTGCCGCTTTCTGCTGTGGCGTCCTTGGATCGGTTCGAATCTGTGTCGACCTGTGTCAGGGGCTCTGTTTACACCGGCCTCCTCTTGTCACATTAAACAAAGCACGTCGGTGTGAGAGGACTACGACAACATTCGAAGGTTCTTTCTCCACGAGGCTTTGGCCCACTCAGCAGTGGCTCCACTTCCCGCTCACGCACATATGCGAAACTCATCAAAAATTTACCTTTTCTTTCTGATTTTAGTGGTTTCAAAGAGGAAATTCCACTTCAACACTGATTCTCACTGACAAGTGTTTTTTCACACCAAAATCTTTGCCACGTCTCTCCACACTTCCACTTTTTGGCACTTCTCTTCATCGATCGAGTTTTGAACGCCTGCACCACCTACAGGCCTGGTGTATGGACTACTTCTCAGTTAAGTGAGTGGAACAAAACTTTATCCTCTTCACTTGAACTTTTTGAAAAAAGAAAAGGTTGACGAGCTTAAGCAGCCTTCGCAGGTATGTGTTTGTCGTGTAGCGAATGATACCGGATAGCACAAAATACTGAAGTGTGAAGTTCGATGTGTTTTTGTCTTGCATGAGTTTTTATCACGAGAATTTCGGTGTCAACTTGAAAGATCCTTTTGAAGATATGCAAATCTGTTTAAATAACTTTAATTAGCAGGTTTATCAGCTACTTGTGCAGAACTGCACCGCATACTCGAATGTGTACTCAGTGAGAAACGGGGTGACGGCTGTTTGGTTAGAAAAAAAAATGAAAAAACAGATAAACAGAGACCAAAATGTCCGTAAGTGACGGATGAGATAAGGAGGCGACCGACTAAACTCAGCGGGGGCAGAGATAACGGGGGGCTTGAGTCTGCGGGAGTATGCAAAGCGAGAAGCACTTACCAACCAGACTTTTGATGAGGCGAGCAAACTCCAGAATGGTGTGCTCCTCTGGATTACCCTGAAGCGGGACGCAAACGTTCGTTATGCAGCTCGGTCATACGTCGCCCATCTGCGTGGCGTTATGTCCAATTTGATCGCCGCTTTGCGCGTAACTCACCAGATTGACGGGACTGCTGATGTTACTATTCATCAGCAACACGAGGCCGTTGACTAAATCACTGGAAAAAAGAAAGACTTTATTATATTTATATATATTTATAAAAAGAGTCTTTTCTATCGATGAAAGTTTTCATGTGGGCTTTTTCTTTTGCAAGTGCATAGAAGAAGAAACGTCCTCAAGGCTGGACAGCACGTTGACTGTTTCCCACAGACGTGAGCTCGTGTCTTCTATTGTATTTGCTACTGCTTTCTTTTCTGTCCCTTTGCATGGCTTCCATATAATCACTGTCCATCAGGACTAATACATCAGAACAACTCAAAACAAACCGCGACCAGACCGCAGCAGGAACATTCCACGGCGATTTCCTCAGAGATCCGAACTTACAAGAGAGAAAAAAAAACAGAAACTATCTGAAAATCCTCACGTTAAAAAAGGCCCGAACGTTCAATACCGAAACCTGATTTATATTAACACTGCAAAGCTGCATGTTGACCGGCTTCCTCCGCATTATCTTATCACGCTGACACACTTAATATTTGCTAATTAGCACTGAACATGACAACACCCCCGCAGCGGTACCAGCAGCCTATCAATATGGATTTACCGTGATGCATTCGGAGCTCCTCTCACCCTGCTGACTTTACCTTCTGTCTCTACTGTTCAGGGTTATTTCTGCCTCGAACACCGTTTCTCATCTCGTTTGCAATATGTAGTTTGTTTGGTGAGTGTGTTTCACTCCGAAGCTACAGGCTGATTAGAGCTGGTCACTGACGATTTCGCAAGCTGAATGGCAAGCACGTGTTATTTTGGTTAAATCTGAAGGTTTTTTTCGTATTTTCATTGTTTTCTTTATGAATTATTCACAATTTGGGTCATAACACCGTTAAATTGTCGGTGAATGACTTATGCAAGAGTTTCTATAATAAAAAAAACAAAATACGCTAGAATTATTTTCCACTTTTATGTTTCTTTAATAATCAAAAACCTCTCGTGACTTATTTAGCTCAAGTTTTCCCGCCCATTAGGACGGCAGGTTCCCCTGATGCGTGTGTGAACGAACTCCCGCGCATCCAACAGTGATGCTGCCGCGTGCTCGCGTGCAGGCACGCACACACGCATGCACACACTTTCTGATTACAAGTCTGTCAAGCTGCGTTAGATCTGTACAGTAACAAGCAGCTGCAAACAGATGAGATGATCTACATCACCTAGCACCGGTCTGGGAATAGTTTCTGCAAGTTTATCAGAATTTATATTCACAATCGCTGCACCACACTCACAGTAATTTGCTCTACTTTTCCTCAAAGGTCAAATTTGCATTTTGCATACACACACGTTACACACGGAGATGCATCTTGTCTGCTTCATTTACATCAACCAAAAAACCAGCAAACAACTATAAGGGGAAAAAAACCTACTCGTTTTGAGTAGAGAACAACTTCACACGAACACAAACTAAATCTTGTGAATTGGTTGGAATTATTGCACAGAAACATATTCATTTCATGCCATCATCAGAGAAAAAAAAAGTCCCAGTCAGTCCAGCAGTACTTGCAACTGTACGTTTCATCATGCGGTATAAAATCTTGGCCTGAAACGTCAGCTGATATTCACTTCAAAATTGAGAACTGCGAAAGAGTGATCCCGGTGGGTCTGATCGCAGCATGATTGGTGGTGACAAATGGGGCTGCCGTGTGTGTTTTCAAAACTGCTGATCGCCTGCGTTCCTCCCCCTCACGGACTCTGGAGTGGTCTCAAAGTGGTGCAGAATACAAAAGCAGCGTGTCGCAGCCCTGCAGGTGAGACGGCTCTACCGGTGAGAACTGCAGCGAGACGAGAATCACGATACTAAGACCATCTGAGATGAAACAACGGGCTTTCCTTCAAATCCAAGTTGACTCAATTAAGACGGCACATGCTGAATCTACAGCGTATTTAGCATGCATCCTAACTAACTTATATAACCAGCAGAGAACAAGGTTGCTTTCTGCTGAAGCTGCAGAATGTGGTCTCATAATAAGGGAGATTATTTATTTTTCTGGCACACGAGGGGCCCTGTTCGGAGGGTCCGAAGCGCTGGACGCCAGGCGCAATGCACTTCCTAAGAGTGAGCATTTTGCCTCCTGTAAATAACACATTGGCTATTTTTAAACGGCTACATCATAAGTCGTAATTGCAGAATCCTGGTTGTGTTTGTTGTGTGAGAAAAGCAGAGAGACTCATTTAGGGCCAATTTGCTGGATTTGGTTGTTTTGTTGGAGCCAGCCTCATTTGTTCAAGGTTTTTTTTTTAATTGAATGTATATTAATTCTTCAGTTCAGCTCGTTAGTCCATCTACAGAGAAATGTGAATAGCTTAACTCGAGCAGGAGTAGGAAACATTACAGAGAGGCTTCAGGCAACTTTTCACTGTGTTTCTTTTTCTTCCATTTTTGAGGAGACATTACAAAGGAAGAAGGAAACACTTAAGGTTTTCCTGTGAAAACTAGAAAAACGCATCAACACCACACTTGTGTGAAGCAGGTGGAGGAAAAATTCACTAAAAATTCCCAGCTGAAGAGACGTAAGGCTGCCAGCTCTCCCCCCTGGTGTCCAATAAAGCATCAACACCGGCACTCAGGTGAGCGCAGCGTGCCGAGCTCACAGAATGCTGAATGGCAGCAATCACCTCTTTCACCTTATAGCGAGCATCATCATCATCATCGACTGTCAAACCGAGATGAGAAACGCTTCTTGTGGCTGCAGCAGCAAAACACACACAATAATCGAGCATGACCAAACTGAAATGTCTGGTGTTCGCTGATCTTTTCCAGCCAACTTTTTTTTTGTCATGTTAATTTTTTCCTTCCTGAACCATATTTGTGAATTGAATAATGACATTTTCACTCAGTGGTTACCAAGTCAGACAAGTGAAAGCTCCTGCTGATCGCTTTCATTACGACAGATTAGTGCGCTAATTAGCCTTATTTGATGTAATACGCTGGATTTTTTCTCTGACTCATGAACACTAATGACATGCATAAATGGTGACGATTTGCCAACATTACATGAGATGTAATGGCACCGATATTATTGTGACTTCAACAAATGACAAAACAAGGCGATGGCGGCACTATCAAGGAAGAGAGTTCACATCAGTGTCTGTGTCGTAAGACGAACGGGGGACTTGAGTGACACTATTTATGTGAAGGTTTCTTTGAAGTGTTAAAAAAATAAAGCCCGGAAACTTACGAGTGTTTAGAAAACGTAACGGGGGCATGAGAAGAAGTTTTGAAGAGATCCGACAGCTTCAAATACGTGAATTTCTTTCCCACAAACGGATGACATTCATCCACCCACAGACTGATCGAATCTCCTTTGAACATGTTTTTATCTCCAACTTAAAGCCAAACTCTTGTGCCTCTGACCAACGTCCCTGCAAGAATCAACTCCAAACACTATCTTATTTAAAGGTTATCAGAAAAATAACCTTTAAACATCATGGAGAGATTGACTTGTTTACAGGCATCTGTCCCAACGGCGTGATTACACTCTGCAAACTTGGCTCAGTCAGAACAAACTATCGTTTCCAGGTCTGTTTTATAGAAAACGTGTTAAAGCCGTTAGTTATTATTCAGACAGACAACATGTCACCTTCAACAACAAGTCAATTCAATCACATGATGTAATTCAATTTTAACTAACAGGTTTTTTTTTGCTCTTTTCAAAGCATTGTGTTGTTTTATTTTCTGAACTAACTTTACATTTCGAAATATGGAATTACAACAAATTGTAATTAAAAATAGTCTTAATTTCAATACATTAATAGAGATGCACCGTTAGAAGATACAATCAATACTCGTGTTTACAGTTACAATTCACCAGTGCTGATTGCAAGCTGATGTGTCGGTGCATCCCTTTATATTACAGTTCTTTTCAGATATCACACTCAAATGAATGTTTGGGGAAAAACTTCAATCTGTACTGAAATCAATCAGTTCTACTTCACACAAACACCGACACTCATACAGCTGGAAGCAACTTGGGGTTCAGTGCCTTGCCAAAGGACACTTCAGCACATAAATGGGACCAGATAAAGGATCAAACCACCAATCAAACAAAGCTACGGCCAATAAATGGGGCGTCACTGCCAGTTACAATCAGTCATTAAACACTGCGGGCATCCTTTATGATTCTACACATGGTAACTAAACTCAGGAGGTTTGTCTTACCTTACATACTGAAAAGCTCTCGTTTGGGAACCGGTACCGTATACCTTGAGGGAAAACAGAAAATGGATCATTCTCCCAGCATGATAATTGTGGTGGCACTGTAAAATGTCAAGGTCAAGGTGAATTTGTGTTACGATGTTTAAAACAGTGGATTTTTCCACTCAGCATTCTGGGAACACCCAATAGAGGGGTGCTCCGGGCGCATACTTGGAAAAAATACCCTCAGCAGTGAGCTGAATCCTCATCATTCCCCCGCTTCCTTTCCCCCATCTTCAGCTCTATTTCAAAACAATTCAGTGTCAATCACAGTTTAATAAATTAAGGCAGAAAATGTTTTTCTTCTAACCCATCTTAAAATCTAATTTTGGCTGCTTGTAAAACTGAAAACGGTACTTTATTTTTGCTCCGTAATAACCGAAGTTCAAAATAACCAAGCTTCATCCTTCTCAGAGTGCAGAACAGAACAGTGTTATTTCTCAGATAACAAAAGGTAGGACGGGAAGCAGAGCATTCAGCTTTGAGCTCGGAGCTCCGAGTTTCACTTGTTAGTTTTGAAAACTTTACTTTTTAATGAAGCTGAAAGGTCTCAGTCAAGGTAACTTAGCGTCTTGTTTTGAAAGGCCAGAAGATTTCATTTACGAGGTTGGCTTTTTGTTCTACTTTGTATTATATCTCCTGATTGCTTTTATAAAGATTGCATACCAACAAATTAGTATGTCTTCTCAGTTCTATCTCTGCCCTCTCCATGCGATCTTTCTTGTAATAACCTGTGGATTTTTGTTCAATCTACATCCTCTTTGTTCAGTTCTGATGATCATTGATCTCCGCACTTGGTTTTTCTTTACCGTCAAACGTCACGGCTAACAAAGTCAGGTTCTCGTGGAGGCTTTTGCTTTTGAACCGACTGACAATTCGCCTATTTCTTGCAGTGGCTTCGAGTGCCTTTTCTTGTTGCTTCTCCAAATTCCTTTCTTATGTCTCTGTGATGCAATTGTTACTTCATATTCAAATTGAATGAACAAAAGAAGAATCGTCAGTTATGGTCTTTGAATCATTCAAGGCGCAACACACCAGCAGCAATTCTTTTACCGCGTCATTGGGCCGAGTGCATTCCACTGGCAAAAAGAAGCAACAGATAGCGACGTTGGTAAATTGAAACTTGAAGTGAGAAAGATTTGAATGCGTACCGTGAGAGGTTCTCCTTGTAGAGCCTGAAGGATGAAGTTACTGACGACACGGCCGTCGTTCATGTGCATTCGCGAGCCAAACGTGTTGAAGATTCTTGCCACTCTTACCTCGACTCCTTCCTGGAATTAGAGGAACAAAGCATGAGTCACTCAGAGCAGAGACGACGAAATTTATGTAACAAATGCTTTTGTCCAAAGTGTTGTTTATTTGAGGGATCATGCAGCAAAAGCAAAGGCTGACTCAGAAGAAAAAAAACAGTTGGTGCGAGAAGGCAGCATTTCAAATAAATATTAAAATCAAACAAACAACAAACAAAAGTACAACAAAGGCTTTCTAAGAACTGTTTTTTTTATCATTATTGATTGAATGCAGGGGTGTTCACAAAGGAGCTGTCATTAGTCAACGCCTCAAGATACAGAAAAGCCCAGCACATTAGAAGGAGCTCATTTTATCAGTGCGCTACAAAGGAGAGAAGTCAAGCTGGGTGACTTGGGGTCACATTGTGGGAGTGCAACACGCTGCTGATGAGCAGAACATTGGCCTCTTTCACACTGCACTTTAGTACTATGTTTTAGTTTAGTTTAGTTTTTTTTAATCAAAGCAGAGGGTGAAACTCTCCTGTCCAAAGAAAGTAGCGGAGAAATGCTCAGTTAGGATTCGGTGCATCTGCATGACACTGTTCTGACGTCCCAACCTGCACTGGTTTCTTATGCCAGCTTTTCTGATGGTGACTGAGGCTTCGCACCATCACAGCAGGACAGATTTTCATTTGCACTGCTGAGCTCTGAATTTGCATGTCACAAGGGTGTTAGAGAAGTCAATAAGGGACATAATGAGTGCCAGTGCCCTGACCGCTGCAGTGTGGTCAGAAAAATCTAACCTCTTTGATAATGCAGTGAAAAAAAAAAGAAGAAAAGGACGAGGCCAATAAAGCCAAAAGACCCTCAAATGTTAGCTGGTCATCAACACCAAAGATACGGACAGAAATTCTGGCTCGCACTCGGGTTGATATAAAATGGCTTCAATGAAAGGAAACAAAATAAAGCTAGAAATGTCCTTCGACAGGCAATATTTTTCTTGAAGTCACGCCGTTCTCTATATTTCTATAGTACATTTCCACATTCTTGAGGGTCACGTTTCACCTACTGGTTTCAGATTTGTGCTCCGTGAGTGATAATCTTTCTAAGAGCTTTTAAAGACATTCTCACACTCAGAATTGAACTCCAAGGTCTGCAAGTGCACACCTTTCAGAAATGCATTCATGCTTACGCTGCAGCAGATGCGGTTTTCCTCTGATTTGTAGGCTCCCCGATAACGGCTCAGGACAAATTATGACAATTAGTCATATGTGAAACCTGTGGCCTACTTTACGAGCCTTTTTATCAATGGCAAAATAATAACTAGTCTCTACAGTGTCAGCAGTAATTTCATGTCGCACGCTGCTTTACATAGAAAGCACTTACTGCGAAAGCAGCAAATGTTGAAGGGACTTTTCCAATAATTGGACTCTGATTTATCATCGTTACAGGTTTGAGGTCATCTCAAAAGAAAATGCATGATCCCAACTGCCAGTGTACTCAACACACTCAAGCCCCCCCACATTCACTTGTCAACAAAGAATAAGTAAAGGAGGCCACCTCAGTGATGAATGCTTCCACTCATCTTTCTCTTTTTTAAAATCCATGGCCTTTTTAAGTCAGGCTCATGCATCACCACATATTATTTCCAGCCCTGTATAGACCCAATTTTTGTCATATAACATGAATAAAAACATGAAAATTATGTAGATTGTTCTTTGGGAAAAGTAGAACATGAAATTCAATGGACACAACCCGCGAATGTATTCAGCATGCTGGAAAACAAGGACACAATGAGGACAGCATGATGAAGAGGTCTGGCAAGAGGTGCATGTCGGCAGCCCGACAATGGGAATGATGGTCTTCACAATGTTATGTATTCTTGCAGTGGTTTCCTTTATGCGGGAATTCGAAAGCATCTACCTATGCATTGCATCTTCCACTCCAATGCAAACATTTGTTCAGGGGAAGAGATTGAAGTCAATATGTCAATAGCTGAGTTGATAAACAAGGTCCAATATTATTATAATCATAGTGTTCCGACATGATTCTGAAAGAACATCGCTTGTTTTATTTTTCTCTCTCGCTCATTCGATTCACCTGCATGTTGTGACACCCATCTATTGACATTTGAGTGCACAAGACGGGGTGGGGGGGGGGGGGGTGGGCTCACTGTCTTCTCTCTGCAGGAGAAGTCGTAAAGGCGCCACTGAGCTTCCTTCTCCAGTGATTTGCAGCTGGCTGTACATGAAAGGTCCTGCCTGATGTGGATCCTCTGAGAGCTTCTCTTCACTGCAAGCATCATAGGATCGGTGGGGGTCTTTGGGGTGACACCACCTTCTGAAGTCCACAACAATATCTTTTGTTCTCGTAGATTCTCAAAGAAAATTTCAAGGAAGACGGTTCATGCTGTACCAGGTCACGTGCTGACCTCCTTCCTGCCGTTTCGTCGTTTCTGGAGATACGACTCAGTCGTATCATCCGCAAACTGCACTTAACTGTTGATGCTGAGGTGAAGAGCAGGGGACCAGGCACACACCCCTGAGGGACTCCTGTGCTCAGTATATCAGTGCTTGAGGCACTATCATCTCAGTGAATGGGAATGACGGTGGTGGTTTGAGGATCTGACCCTGCAGATTGTGGGAGCGTGTCCTCTTCACACTGGCCACAGACAGATTCACAGCCTGGTTGTGGGGGTCTTCAGCAAACACCTGCTGTCACCAGCCTGTGGTGAGGATTTGTGGTCCGTCATAATCGGTATGGCCTGGCACAGGTTAGCTCTTGCTGTTCTCGGGCCATCTGCATGCCCAGTTCTTCCCGGCCCGAAGAAGCCTGCTGAACTATCCCGTCTGCAAAGGCTTGTGGGTTGCTCTGGTGATGGTGGTCCGTGTGTGGGTTACATCACCCATTCAGGTCATGTTGTATGGAGTTAAACTCCTCAATGTCTGTGCAGCCGTTGCTTGTTTGCATGGCTGTTTGTGCACCAAACCCCGGTGAAAAGTCCCGAAAAACACGCACATTTCGGAAGACAAATCCAAACTTTCCTTTTTTAGCTGCCCTCATCATCCAATAATAGTAAATGAAAATGAGTGCGTTTATTGTGCGCTCCATGATGCGCTCTAATATTGCGACGTGACAAAAGTGCCGAGTCTTTTCTGGTGAATCAACCTTGCCGATTACATGAATCCGCTCTCCAATTTACACTTGCTACTTCAACATGACACATACATATTTCATCAAGATGTCATTTCCGATGCCGCTCATTATGTTTTCAGGGTCTAGCTGCCGGCCAGGAAGACTGATTATACTGTCACTCAAACTCGTCATGTTTCTGCCCTCAGCGTACCTCTGAGTCAGTTTCAGAAGTGTCTATCTTCATTCCCTTTGTTAACTTTAAGGGTGAAAAGAAATTGATTTCATGAACTGTTTCATAACCTTGAATTATACAAAACCTCCATTTAGAGTGAAATCACGCTCTTTGGTTTTATTTAATCATAAGTATGTGCCCTTTTTTGACACTGTTGACGAAACAACATCTGAAAATCCTCAAGGAAGAGGCAGTCAGCTCATGCATCATGTAGACACTATAAATTTCCGATGCTTTTCCTTCTTCGCTTAACCCCCAGGGCAGTTTCTGTCAGAGGTCTCTCCCCCGTTAACGGGAGCTCTTCATCTCAAACCCCAAAGAGGCAAATCAAAAAATAAAGGTGTGGGGAAGTTTTGGCCTCACTGTGAAGACCAAAAGGACATAACGATGCATCTTTTCATGTGGTTTATTGCCCTAACTCACAGAAATAAAACGTGAATTTCATTTACACAGCTCAAAACCAAACGTCACGATGTAAACAACCTCACACTCGTGTACAGTGTCTCTGAAACTGGGACAATCTGTTTTCTCTCGAGAGCAAAAGTGATTAGTCTGACTCAGTCAATATGAAACCTCCAAACAACCTGTGTGTGCATGCAGGCATTTATTGGAGGTGCAAATGAAAACTGCCTTCTATTATTATACAGCAATAAAACATTTGCGGACACAAATCGAATGTTCCCAGTAAACAGCTCCTCTATCCTTCTATAAGTGATATTTCATGTGGCTGCACCTGGTTGATATGGTGAAATATTATTGACGACAGTGATGATAGTACAGTTGTGAAAAAAGAGGAAAATTACGAATATTTATAAGAATGTCTACATTAGGAAAACTGTCGTTGCGATTAATGCGCCCCAAAAAAAATCATGTTACGAGTGCTTCAAAATGAATCCGCGCGCCTTGTTTGAATGTGTCTTGTCGAATGTCAACAGCATGTTATTTATAACGTTTCTTTTCTCCGTTCCAAAAGCGGGTACGATCTCCATTTTCACACATTGCATAAAGCACTTTTGTAACTTTTTTTTTTCAAATGTTAATGAATTTTGATTACATGACTGGGCAACAGATGTAATGTTTGATATTCCCATCCATGCACACAAACGACTGACAGTTGGACTCTGAAAGCCGCCAGGTTCCAAGAATTCTCCGTGCAAGTGTGAAAAAGATAATGAGCTCCTGAGGAGGAGCAGGAGACGAGGCAGATAAATAAATATCACCTGCCTGAAGGAAAGGGAAGAGAAGTCACTCATATCTGATCATCAAAGGCTGCTGTCAATCAAGTCAATATCAAAGAGCCTTAATAAATGAAATTGTCAAGAGCTTTACTGAATTTTTCATCATAAAAACGCAACCCAGACTCAATACAAGATTTGTTTACATGACTTCACTGATACCAAACTACTATCTTCTGAAAAACAGCCACGGAGAGGTTCATGGACTTTTTTTTCTCTATGCTGTTAGACCTGTCAAAAATGGAGAAATACGGTAAAGCAGATTTCTGTGCAGTTTTTTGTTATTTTTCAGTAGAAATTCTGCTAATTTCATCTGCTTGGGCATAACAATGGACCACAATATGTTTTAGAAATACAATTTATCAGAACTGAAAGATGTTTTAAATCAAGTTTGTCTATCAAAGGCTAAAAGACAAGATATTTTATTTTCATTTCATTGTTCTTGAATACGGGTTAGGAGAAATCGATTCAACGAGGGACACTCGCATTTTTATGCATGATTTTCTAATTAAATCCATTCCAATATATCACAGGTGCAATTTCTGATAACAAAGACAAGTCTACCCGAGGCCAGCCATTGTGCACCAGCAGGAAAATGTATAAAATCAAACTTACTTGAAGTAGGGGGAAAAAAACTGAAAAATGTTGTGCAAAGACCAATGTTCAATCAACAGGCTCCTGAAACAGCTTCTCATTAGTTACAGTGATGAGGTGCAGTGCTGAGTTAGTTCTAAATATAATTCTGACTCAACTTCATACCAATCAACAAAAAAAAAGTGTTTTTTCACATTGATTTCGATATTTGGGAATTACAGGTTCGACTTCACGTACATCCTCTACTCAGCAGAAACTTCGTGAGCGTCGCCTCTAATATTATATTGCTGTTGATTTGATTTTCTGGTGTGGTTCAAACTATTTCTTACAGACAACTTAATTATTTCCCTACAAAAACTGAAAGTAAAGGGACAGTAAAAGTACCTGTTTCATGTAGGCGTAGCACATTGTCTCTGCGACACGTTTCCCCTCGTCATAACAGGCTCGGGGACCGATTGGGTTCACGTGTCCCCAGTACTCCTCATTTTGGGGGTGCACTTCTGGATCTAGAATAAAAACATAAACATGACTGAGAAAAAGCCGGTTTTGCAAGTTTTAGTTTGACTCAAATTCAGAAATAACCTGCTTTAGGAATCCAGCAAAACATTGTGCAGCTTCCCTCAGTAAAAAAAGCAGAGTTTGAAAAGAGTCGGTCTCATTAAATAGTTAATACAGTGGAATAAAATGGAAGCGAAGCAGCACAAAAGTGAAATTCGTTCCCATGTGAAAAATAAATTTTGTATCCTCTAAATATTTTGGATGTTGGTGCTGCAGCACATCAATCTGCATTCCTTTAAAAGCTACTTGATAGCTCGCAGACATCCACTTTTGCATTATGGAGCAACCATCACAAATGTTGTTTGGAAGCTTTCATAAAGCCGTGCTAATGAAAATGTGCTGCTCTTACCTCCATACACCTCAGAAGTCGAGGCCAACAGTAGTCTTGCTCCAACACGTTTGGCCAGGCCTGAATCACAATCACAGAGTGTAAACATCACATAATGTGAATCTGGTCGACGTATCAAATCTTTGCTTAATTAGTTCACAGAAAATCCTGCTGGTGACTGGAATGATTGTTGTTTGCTGAAGTAATTAAAACGTTTCAAAACAAACCATTTATTTCACAAACAATGCCCTGTATTATGCTTGATATTGCGATGTGGAAGCTTTGATAACCATGACAGGAGCACAATAGGAAGTGCTAAGGTTCCTAAGTTGTACGCCTGCTACGCAAGAGAAACAAGCAGCAATGCCAAGAATGAACAATAGGCTGCAGGAATACAAATGCTCATCTATAGGACTCTAACTGCTGAACTTGATCAATCTTGACACCAGATTTGCATCTTGGAGCGTCTTGATGGTTTGCGAGGAAAGACTCAATCACACTCAAGTTTCATTTCATTGACACGATCTTCACAGAAGAACAAGACAAAAAAAGTTTTGACTCTAATTTAAAGTGAAACACATTTTTGCAAGAACTGAACTTCGAGCAGAGGCCTAAAGTCTAGAAAGTTCAAAGCAGAAACTAATTTAAACTGCTCGAGACAGAAGAAGAAACTCACACACAGAACAAACTAAACGCTAGTTGATAAAAAAAAAATGAGGTTGGGGTGAACTTGTCACGCTTTTCCACTCGTCCTCTCTCAGTCATACTCCGCATGTCACGGCACGGCACGGCCTCATTGCGTTTCAATCATAATTGAACACATCAGCTGTGTTCAGTTGTCATGGCAACGTGCTGAGTGCAGCGCCCTCGCAGGAACGCACACAGAAGATTTCCTGAATGCATCGGCTTCAAAAGGTTTCAAATGACTTAATGAGGATGTAACGTTATTGAAAGACAGCTATACGAGCTCCCGCAGAGAGAAGGGCGGCTCGGAACAACAGCGTCCCATTGCGGCACTCACACACGGCTCAAAAACACGAAAGCGACAAGGTTCAGTGTCGGTCTGCCGGCATGTTGGCGGCACATGAACCAACACCACTGTCACCTGTGCCAGAATTTCCGCCGCTGGTTCCACCACAGTTTTTGCAAATCTTTTTGCGAAATTAT
The DNA here is from genome assembly GCA_032164315.1 of Malacoctenus gilli. Lineage (NCBI taxonomy): Eukaryota > Metazoa > Chordata > Actinopteri > Blenniiformes > Labrisomidae > Malacoctenus > Malacoctenus gilli. The sequence goes on along the minus strand of JASSRZ010000023.1, from coordinate 14,796,676 downwards.
CATTGTTTTTAAAAACTGGTGCTCGCTCAGTGCGGACTTTCTAAAATGGAAAGTTGGTGACGTCACTCCCTGGCCAATCAGCCGCCTACAGTCTGTTGGCGTCACCTGTCCGCTTGTATGAAACCCGGGAGAAAGAGATCCTAAATAAAGGACAAATTGATGGACGGATACCAAACCTAATGGAGGAAGTAATGAACCTACAGCGAAGTACAAGTGGAAAAGTGACATTAGTCTCTACATGAGTGACAGAGAAGCACCACAACAGACTTAATTTTTAAAATTCATCCCTCTTTACATAAGTATTCACATGAAAGTACTCACCAAGCATGTTGAGAGTGCCGATGGTGTTGGTTTTCAGTGTTTTGATGGGATTGTACATGTAGTTGGGAGGGGAGGCTGGAGAGGCCAGGTGGTAAATCTGGTCCACTGTGACAAGAAATGAAAAAAAAAATCATCTTGAAACGAGTTTTGCTGTCACAAGGAATTTATTTATACCTTTCCTTCGAAAATGCACCTTTCTGGACCTCAAAAGAAAAGCAAGCAAACAGGGTCGGATCAGAGGGAAGATTCGAGATGAAGGTGACGAGGTGTCAGACAAAAGTGTGTCACGTTTAATGCCAAGAATCTAAACTTCACTGCGGGGCTGTTTAGTCACATCCTCAAGTCTTTCTTCTTCACTGAGAAATCCACAGTGAATGTTTTCGAAACAAATAAAAACGAATACAGCTCTGGGTTCATTTTCATGAAAACTCCGGTGAAGCTTAGACCGCAAAGTCCTCCCGAAATAAAAGAAGGATTGCTGCTCGAGGGCGCTGAACTCACGAGACTTACTGAAGAAAGGACATATTTAAAATTGACCCAAGTAGCTTTAATTAATGTCTTTGTGAAGGCTTAACGGTAAAATTATTATTTTAGCTGTATTCTGAAACTGCTGATTGTCCATCGATCATGAGCCATTTGCTGGTGGCAGTAAATCAAGCTGTCATTTTTGTCGCTTGAGGGTAAATCAAACTGTCATTACCTAACACATCCACTCCTCTGCTCACCTTCGATGTAAAGCGGCTCCACCACATCATGATTGATGAGCTCAAAGTTTTCATGACCAAGCCAGTGCTCCACGTTCCTTTTTCTGCCCGTGAAGAAGTTGTCGACCACAGTCACCTCGTGGCCATCCATCATCAGTTTGTCAGTGAGATGGGAACCCACGAAACCAGCCCCTCCTGTTATCTGAAGGAAGATTACGCAAATAAGTAAACATCAACAAAGGACTTTTTTGTCACGTTATCAGCACAATTAGATTTCTTTAAAGAATTCCCTTCACTGAGCGAACTGGGATTCACTTGAACAAAGTGGGGGGAAAAAACAATAAAATTGCATGATATAAAAATGGCCGGCATGTGGATTCACAGATTAGATTAAACCTGCGACTGTGGGAAAGCTGTATCCCATCGATTTTCTTCAAAATGAAAAGTGTGCATGGGCTTCAGCTGTACAAGGACAAGCAAACAAAAGGTTGCAGGCAATTTGATGAGTGATGCGAGCCTGCTGTTGAGAGAAGAAAGCACAACCTGCACCTCTGACTCCACTGAACACATGAGCAAAATCAAACCTAAAGAACACATTAAAATGCAAAAAACCTGCACAATTTCACAACCTCAGTAAAGTAGTCATAAATGCATCTTTTTCTGAATCACAGTGACAAATTAAAAAAAAAAGAGTATAATTTGATGGTGCTGGTTTGAATTTATTCCTACTTTATCGTTATAATGTTTTTTATTCTTCATGACTATATCCGGTGATGGATTGAGTTTAGAGATCTGAAAACAGAGCTGTCAGGATTTGTAAATACAACCTACGATATAATTTATAAAAAATATCCAGCTTCATTGCGCTGGAGGTAATAATGAGAAAAGCAAGAAGTGACTCAGTGATTTTACACAGTGGCTGTTGCTGCTGCAGTCTCTTGATGCTGTAAAAACATCCAGACAACAGTTTATCTACACTGGAATTTTTTCCTGCATGAACAGTCCTATTCAAGCAAACATGAATTACACAAAAACAGCAAAAGTTGTAAATCGACATGTTACATTTTGTATTCCGTGGTTGATTTGACTTCTCTCTAACAATTTTCAAATTTGTCATGTGCTTCACAGATCACCCAATCACCTGCCGAGCAGTTTTTTTTTCTCCATGTTGCCGGCCTGTTTGTAAACACTTTTCAACGTAGCGAACCCAGGCGGAGTCATAGACGTCACCCACATTATAGCTGTCAACCATCTGGCCTGCTGGGTTACAAGCACTCAGCACCATTTGTCCCATGTCATTGTTGTACATTAGGGCTTAATATTCTAACAGGCTTCCTTTTAATCAGGCCAAAACGGTTAATATTCATGAGGACTTTTGCATTTTTTTGGGTGCAGATAAAATATTTCTTAACTTTCTGAATCTCTTTAAAAGGTAATCTTTCGAAACATTTTGTAGGTTGGGAAGTTTAAAAAAAAAAACCACACTACAAGAGGACTCGCATCAGAGCTTATTCGAGGTGACAGCTGTTACAGCCCCTGCAGTACAGTTACCATGGTTACCGAAAGCCGTTCTTGTGTATTGGGAGGTTAATTGAAAATTGTACTGACGTTTTTTGCCGTAGTGTTCATGTCACAACTGCATATTTGCCCCCACCGCGGAGCAATGAGTAATGCAGAGGCTGCCATCACTCACTTGTTGTTATAAAACTGCTCATTCATTGAGTTTTGCCGGAAGTGCCAAACAGTGTACAAGACAAAAAGCTGCACGTCTTTTTGTTAAAGTTAAATAAGAGGTCGCCTTTCAGACTCCTTATTGCTGTCGATACAGACAAAATTGTTCAGCAAAATTGAGAGTTCCAAAGATTTTGGTGAAGACACTTCTCTAGATAAGTATTAATTGTCACTTTTTCTTTCCTGTGAGTTGTAGTTAGGTCAATGTTTCACTGTGCTGGGCTTTGCTGGCCACAGCTCAGTCGCAAGGCACTTAAAAAATATATTTTGAGTGTTGCACATAGAACGCTGTTTCTCACTTACCAAAATTCTCTTTCGATCTTTTTCAGACAGAAACTTCACTGGTGGATACTTCTGAGAAAAACTGTGACAAAGACCAGAAACACAGTATTCGTCACGAAGATAACCAAAAGGAAAAGTACAACAGCACACCAGCTGAAAGCCACAAAAAACTGGACTGAACGAAGACAACAAAACAAAAATGCAACTACTCTGCAAACTTCCGTCATGCCATATTCTGCCCTTTTTTCAGAGTCATTAGCTTCAATGAATACAAAGTTGGCATACCCTGTATAAAGTGCAGTAAAACATATCAAAATGAGCAGAACAGCAGTACAAATATACTCCCCCCTTGTTAATATGAATGAATTTGAAGCATTTTCATTCCCTGAAACCACCACATATAATTATTGTTGGCTGTTGGGCCACGAAGAGAAATCTCTGGGTGTCATTCACTCCAGAGCATTCGTCTCTACAGCAACACAAAACGCCACTTAGCCTTTCTGGGACCATCACGTACAGAGTGCACCTTTGAAAGGGTCTCGTAATGCTGTAATATTGCTATTTCATAGGTTGGAGATAAAAGGCTCCCATAGATGCAGTGATCTAAACAAGTGCCTTGGCAATTTCTACCTCATTGGCATTCAAGGCATGAAGGGTAGAAAATACATTCATCATTCAAATTTAAGCAGACTTCTAGAGAGAGAGCCATCATGGTACCGACATTATTAGCTTCATTTGTGTCAGGTCTGCTTGGCAAAAGTCAAACCTTATCATAAGCACCACAGGAGCCACTGACACAATTCCATTAATTACAGTAAGTTTTATCAAACACCCTATTAATGAGGGGAAGTCATGCACGTCAGCGCTGCTTCCTTACTTTTTCGTCAACGCCGCGTTCGCCCACATGTCAAAATTTCATGTAGTTTTCGATGCCGTAATTCCACTGGAGAAATTCAGCCCTTGGATTAATTATCAAGTGTGTAATCAAGCCTCACACGACATTGGTTTTTTAATCCAGCTCGCAGTGAATTGACCTTTCATTGAGCTCGGGGATGTTTAGTTAAATCAAAACGTGGCAGAGTGGAGCATGTCTGTGCAATTTTGAGGCTTAAAAGGGTTACGCACCTTTGTTCCAGATCACGAATCTTCTCTCTGAGAGGAGCCACGGCCTAAAACGAGACAGAACACGAGAGATTTCAAGCACAGAGCACATCAGTGCTCAGAACATAACAGATCGATCATGTGGTGTGTGTTCGTGATACGACGCACGCATGTAAATGTCTTATTTTCATGTCATTTATTTATGTAGTGACCACAGATTGTGATCAGAACAGTCGCACATGATAGAGTCGGTTGTCATTTGACGCTACAACAGCGAGTGTCCTAATTTATCATTTATTTACCCGTTACCATAAGATTCATGTCACCTCTCCACCCACATGCATCCTGGTATTTGCAATCAAAGATTAGCTCAGACATATGCAAATGGTGGAGTGATCCCTAAGTAGCTTGCTATATCCTTTTTATGCTGCTGCCAAATTTCCTCCTGCTGGAGGCATTGAATTAATACATACAAAATATCCCACTTCCCTTTCGACTTCACCCCAGATATGAATATATTGTGGCAGCGAGCTAAGCCATAGTTTCATGGATTTAAATGTCAATAGGGGAACAAGTGGCCGTGCTTGAAGAAATTTATGAGACAATGTTTCCAGGTAGAAAATGAAAAAAAATGGATGCAGATCATGGACGAGCCTTTAGTGCATAAACAGGGAGTCTATACCTCAGCGTCCAGATATGGACAGTGTATGTGCGAAATTGTGTAGAAACAACACGGAAACTACAAGCTTCAGGACATTTATTTTAGAAGCTGGAACAAGGGAATTTTATGGATTATTTGTTAAAAATGTCAAGGAATGGGAAGTGCTGTTCCTTTTTCTTGAATTAAGAGTATTTTTGGATGTTTGGATGCTTTAAATGAAATATCTACTCAAGCCTGAAAACTGGCCAAAATATCAGGGACATAGAAGAGACCAAACTCGAGATTATTTACATCAAAACTGATGAGTAATAGAATAAAAATTAAGGGCAAAAGATGACTACAATGCAGATGTATTAAATGACTTTCTGACTTTCCTCTATGAAAAATCTGTAAATAAATCCACAGGTCATAAAAGGCAGCTCCATCATTTCCAGATTTTAAAGGGTAAACGAATTACTAGATACATTGGTAAGATATATCTCTCAGTGTCAGTTTCAAATTGATTTCAAAGCGGCCGAAACTCACCTGTGGGATCACGACAAATGTCACATTTCATAGGCTAGCAAACTCTTTAAACTCTAAGGTCAGCCTGATAACGCGCTTATTATTTCAGTGAGCACCTGCAATATGTGATAAGCTTTGATTCGGCATCAAAAGCATTATAGTTTATGGTATGAAGCTCACTATGTGTGTGGATATAAACACTTGGGAGGATTCAGGGCATTTTAATGGATATTGGACTCAAATGATTTTATATTTATATCAAAGGCTTTCAATAAGTGAAGGCTGATTAATAGTTATTTTTAAAAAGACACAACTTATATCTTACAGCAACACTGCGAGTACTCAATAATTTAGTATCACTCGAAAAGAATCAGGATGTCTCTGCACGGAGGAAAAAGTAAAAAAGCCATTCTCATCTTCGTTTTGTTGCTTGCTTTTACATAAGTGAAAAGAGAAACTCCTCATTCCCAAGCCATTTTTCAGATCATTTTTCTCCTCAGACCGAGACTAAAGTATAGATACAATTACTGGCAGAACATTAAACAGACCACCTGGTGAGGACAGTTTTAGCTTGCAGAGCGTATTCCCAGAAACGCTCGTCATTTCTATGCTACTTTCAAACATATCTAATCAGTCCCTGTGGGAGCTCACTGTCTTTCTGTTGTTAAAATTGCTGTTAAAAAAGAAGAAAACTAAACCTAGTTTCTGACCACCCCCCCTTATGTTTTCATTATAAAGATTCAAGAGTAACATTGAGCCCTTTCCTGACTCACAGTGGAAAACGGCAGAAGTTGATAAAACAAAACCAATACAGTCCTAACTTTTATTGTCTCCAGATTATATGAACACACACCAGCTTCTCAAAAGCAGAAGCAGAAAGAAAAGTAAAGGTACTGCAGGTGAGCTGTGAGGCCCTTAAAAATAAATAGACACTAAAGAATCATTCATTCTTGTCTCTTGTGTTGATCACGGTTGATTGTGTACTTTTAGATTCCCGACTTCTTGTATGGCCACATAATTTAAACCAGCATTAATGCAGTTCACGGTGGAAAAAGAAACACGAGCTGATAGAAGATGGCAGACATCCTTGCACCACTTGAATACATTGCATGGACGGGGAGAAAATAACTGTGTTCCACTCACTTCATCAATTCTCTGTTCAATCTTCATTTCTCCATGTTCTTGTATTGATCTATGATGAAAGAAAGACGAACACAAGGAGACAGTGAGATGATAAAAGTCATCCTTAGAAATCAGAGGAAGGAGCTCTTGATTGCATCCATGAAGCGACGACGACACGACACACCATGACCCAGGGAGTGTGTGTGTGCGCGCGTGCGTGTGTGTGTAAGGATCTCCATGACATCATGACTTGCTTTGGGCAACCACCTTTGTACAAGTATAAAAAAGATCAGTTTCACAGATTAGATTTAACCAGGATGTCAATCCGGGAATGTCCTACTTCTGTCTTACGCATCTTCCCTTCTGCCTACATATTTTTTATTGTGGTGCTCACACGCAGAACCTTACACAAGATGAAACATACCGAGAGTGTGTTTGTGTGTGTTCTAATGTCATAGAAACAGTGATTATGCTTCATCAAACTGAGCCACGGAACCTGTTCTCAATTGGCTCGGACTACTTGAACCACCTCTGCTTCTCGTTCAGCATCAGTGAGTTTCAGCTGCCCGTGACCCCCGCTGCCAGTTTAGTGTTTTCCCCCGCTGGAACCAGGTTTGGTGGGTCACACGAACGACTCAGACATGGTCTGACTCAGTCATCCATCAATTGCAATTCAGAGCCTGACATCCTCTCACTTATGTTGCTTCAAACATCAACTCTGCAGACAAAATGGTCACCCTCTGCTTCTACACATGCCACTTACTGCCGGGTGCCACAGTAACAAGATAATCAATGTTATTCACTGCCCTTGGTTGTAATATTATGGCTGATTGGTGGATCTATAAAAAGATGTGAGCATGTGACATGCGAGAGTAATGATGTGTGCTGTCTGCTCAGGCCCTCAGGCACTTGTCAGGAGGTTTAAAAAAAAAAAAACCTAAACATCAAGGAGCAGTAAAACTCGTTTTAATTAACATCACACCCATCATGGAGAAAAACAATGTCATTAGAGTTGGTGTACGTTTCACAAACTACGACCTTTCAAGTGATGAGTAATCATGGCCCTTGTGCTTGAAAACATACGAGTTCTGATTAGAGTGTTAAGTGCAAATGACTCATTCAAGGAAGGATGTACAAATCTATTGATATTTTTCCCATTGATTTGACAGAAAGGTGAAGACTAATGTTACAGTGTTGCTCTTAGTGGGTGCATCAAAGAACCACTGGTCTTTAATGAGTGGTTTTAGTTACATAATGTTGTTTTGTTCAACTATTTGCTTTTGTGAAAAATGAAGCTGTTGTGAGTTTGAGAAACAGGGCGAGGGTTGTGGGAGATAGGAGTTATTTAAGACAGATCGTAAAAGTAGAAATGGACAAATAGGTTGGTACATCTGGTACACCTGAGAATCTTCCAGCTGGTGAGAATGAGCAAGATAAGTTGTTTGTAATGAGAGGAAGGAAAAAATTCTTGGAATGATACATGATCACGTAAAGTGTCGTTTATAAACGGCTGATGAAAGTCATGAATATTCCAGTTAAAGTTTGTAATCAGGACATGAAATGTTCAAAAGGTGGCTCAAGTCTGGAAAAGTACAGGTATACTGTACCTCATGTTGGTGTATGTTCCCCAGACAGCTGAAAGAGAGAAAGAATATGTATCACAATTAACATCATCACTATCACATTTATTTTTCTATCCCATTGGTAGCAAACCTGAGTCACCGAGCAAATATCTGTCTTTTCTCCAAACTTTAAAGATGTTTTCGACAGCTGTTTTTATGAAGCTGACTATTTTTAGATGAACTTATATGAAAAATCCAGAGGTAATCAGTCTCCTGCTGAGTTTGAGCGCTTTCTTTTCGCCTTCACTCAAACCTGCAGATCAATCACCATCCTCTCCTAACACTGAAATAAGACGCACTCGTCCTAACTAATATAGCCTTTTAAACCATACAAGCACAACTAAAAAAAAAAAAATACATTCAAGAAAACCACAACTGCTTGATTGACTTCATAAAATAAATGTCTAATAACTGTACTTTTATGAGCACACTCACAAAATAAACATGTATTCTCCAGATAACACAAGCAGATTATCTGTGCCATATAAAGTGCTCTATTTTCATGAGCCAATGACAAAGTCACCTTATCAGTCTATCACTGATTGACTTGACAGAGCTTCCAGCAATGTAGTCATCTGGCAGCAGTAGGTAGTGTTGTCAGATGACTACATGGTTGTTGTTGACATTTCTAAGTAAGGCTAAATTATCACATTTCCCTTCGTCGTCGTCCCCGAGCAGAATATGCGACTGATGGCTTTCTGACCATGCATCAGGAGCAAAACTGTAGTAAATGCTCCCCTATGTGTTTAATTCAGAACAATTATTACAAAGATCAAATGTTAGTATGAATAGTTTTCACAAACAAATCAACAAACTCATGATTTTCATTTCATCATTTTGCTTGGGGAAGTTTTGAGGCTTCCGGGCATACACATATCGTGAGTTTATCTCTGTTCCCGTATCAAATATGATTGGTCAGATACAGCAACATAAAAAATGACTGAACAAATGTGGGTCAATAACTGATCAATCAATAATCCAGGCTGGTATCACAGATGGCTTAGCTGACTTTGCAAGCTAAGGAAACAACCGTAGAATCAAGACTGTGAAAGTAGGTCGACACACTTTTGACCCTGATATTAAAGTAGGACTGCAAAGCAGAGGATATTATTTTACGATACATCATCTGCTAAAAGCTGATAACCTTGTGTCTCAACTTTTGATGAGGAATGAAGAGTTCACAAAACAAGGAAGTCTTTCTTTATGGTATGTTGCCCAACCTATCCATAATTACTGATTACACCAAAGAGCAAAACTGCAGTTGGTTTGGAGACTGTAGTTTGTCAAAGTCAAAGATGTTTTTTTAATGTTGACACGAACAATTTGACTTGATGTAGATTAATGAATTGGACAGACTGTGTCAAGTGGTCTGAAATTAACATTGGAGAGCCTGGGCTCTCCGAGGATATGGCAGGAATACCTGGACAAACATATCAACACTTCTCACAACCAGCTGTGCTGGTTTCAGGACATGTGTATCAAATGTTGTACCAAGGTTAACAAAGCGTGAAAAAGTTTTCAGGTAGTTCCAACAAGAAATCAGGATATTTCACTTCTATGGAAGTTTTAATTCATATAAACAAATAAATCACAGCTAACAATTGACCACTGCAGACACCAGTCGGAGCATAACATCATCACTCCAAAACACAAAACGACCCTCCAAAATAGGCATGAGTGATGATACATCTGTCATACAATCCGAGGATATTGTTCTGACTTGTTGACTACCAGCAATTCAGAGAGGCCACCCAAACCGCCTCCAGTGTGGGCACCCCTGTCAACATGTTCTGGATACGGCACTGGCAATGAGAGCGGACTTTCAGCCTGGCTGCCCTAAAATGAAGAATAAAAACCGGCCATGTCGTGCTATTGTGTTGGTGACTGCTTTTGTTTTGAAAGAATAGTTCATGAGTGAGAGGCTTTACTAAAAATAAACAAACAAACTGCAACAGCTGTCCTGCCACACTTTAACATTTTTCTCGGGGGGATACTTTAAATAAATCAGTGTACTTACAAGCAATGTAGGCAACCAAAGCGAGGGCAAAGAGGAGCTTCATCATTCTTCTGTTTAAACCTGATATCAGCCAGATGACCCGCTTCATCATCCGCTCAATGCAACAGGACCAGAAACCAGCCGCACGCTCAAGTCCAGCTATAGCATTTTGACTTAAAATCACTCATATCCTCAGGAATTGGCTCTCCAGTCTAAAATGTTATTTTTTATGAAGGCTGATAAGAAACCTGACTCTCCCAATTCCCATTAAAAAAAAACCAATAATTGAAAAGTCGGGGTAGCGGCTTCTGCTACGTCAACAGCCTCCCGGAGCAGTTTACGTGGCTAGCAGCGTACACACAGGTAGCAAACACTATCAGGTGGCAAGCTACACCGGGAACTATGAGTTACAATGCTCATTTTAATGGCGACGTGCATCCCTGCCCTAGGAAAAAAACAGTTATACTCGCAGCTGTGCTGATAACGCGTTTCGTCGACATGCGTGTTAACGACACATCCATAAAGTGACGCCTTGTTAACGACAGGGAATCCTAACGGCGGTTAGCTTCGCGTTAGCTGCGCCGAGCTAACAAGTTGCTAAACTGACAACGTATTTTTTTCTTCATAGCTGTCGCTGCGAACTAACCACGGCTGCAAGTTCGAGTGTCAGACTCAAAACTACGTCGGTACCGAAAGTTGGACGTAAATGCTCATCTTAGCGGATTTAAAAATGAACATAAATCCGAGTTTGTCCCTCTCAGCTGGGCCGAGGTGTACAGTTGAGCGATTGAATCGGCGCTTGATTGAGCAGCCTGAGTTTTCCTGGACGCCGCGTGACGTTATTTTCATAATACACTTTTTGTTTCAGTGAGACTCGACCAAAAACTGGCTTCTCAGCGCGCAGAACATCACGATACCACCTTATTAAGTCGTAGTTGTCATGTTTTAGAAAATAGATAAAGATATTTTTTAGCACATTAACATTTGTGAATATCAGCCAGTTCTTTTTTCACAGGAGACTGTTGGGCTGTAACTATCAATGAAAATTAAATAAATGGCGTCCACGGATAGAATGACCCACAGACAAAACCTAATGAATCATATTTAATTGTAATTAATTCTTTTCCTGAACCAAGCAAAAAAGAAAAATCTTTATTGTTTCATGAATTTTTGTTGATGTGGGTATATGTTACATGTATCTTTTTTTCAGGTGTTTTGGGATTTAGTTTAAAGTTTATTTTATTGGCGTTGTGGTAATATAACTTTTCCCAGGAATAACATGAGTGTTTATTTTGTAGTGCTAAAATAGATAATTATTGTAAACTTCCGGCTGTACAGGAAGAAAGTCAAATGGGTCCACTTTATTTAGGTTCTGTAAGTTTGCATGTAATTCCTTTGCATGCACAGGTTTCCTGCAGCTACTCTGGTTCAATCCCACAGTCCATAAACAAGCAAATGAGTTTGGTTGTTGACTCTAACTTGTTCACTAGTGTGAATGCTTGTGTGTCAGTGATCAAGTGTCTCTCTGTGTTTGTCCTGGTGATCTGGTGATCTGTCTGAGGGCGTTCCTGCCGTTCACCTGCCGTCAGCTGGGATTGGTTTGAACATCCCTGCACAGAAGATGGATGGATCAGCGTTACTTGTCAGTATCTCTGGGCTGAAGGTGTGAGTGTGAGTGATTGTCTCTCTCACTCAACCTTGAGTGTCATGGAGATGCCTTTCACTCCACTTGAGGAAGGACAAGGAGAGAGGAATGTCATACTTGTGAATGTAAGCAACAGTGTGAAAAACTGAAATAAACAAAAGAAACACACAAAAATGTATGCTTGAAAATTGTACACTTTTCCTGAAGAGATCAGTCTTTAGTTTAATGCAAGAATCAAACAAAGCAGTAGAAAAAAAGTCAATGTGTAAGATTACACAAGATCCTTCAAATATGCGTTACATTATATGATCAGTATGAAATCTTTGAAAAGCATGGATTTTCAATGTTCTTACATCAAAATTGTTTTCACTTGATAATGAAAGGAGTCCGTGAAATAATGTGAAGTATTTTGATGTCATGAATCATCAATCAAGTAGGAACTGTTTACATATTTCACAGGTTACGCGACACTGATAGCCAGTTTTACCAAAAAGTGAATCAGATCTCTGAATCACTGTTTTCTTTTCAGTTGGATGTTGTTTTTCCCAAGTTAAAATTCCATCACGACATACCAAAAAGGCACCAATAATACCTTGAACTTTAAGTGAACTGAAATTACCTTTATCACTCTAATTGCATCATATGCACCGATGCACACATTCAGCTATACATTTTCAAACTCATAATTGTGACGGATGATGAGCGAAATTCCTCGCAACAGCTGCCTGGCACAAAAAAGTAGGCAAGGCCCCGGGTTTCGAGGGGAACAATATATCAAATTGATGCGAGTGCAAGAGAACGTAAGTCCACATAATCAGCCACAGAGTTGGGCTTTATCCATTTATCCTCACTGCATTCCAGAGGCAATTCTGCAGTCAGGACAGGACGCTGCAGCTCCCTCCAAGGCGTTAGATCCTCTCGGGCTGCACGAGCAGCATGTCAGTACTTCTAAATAAGTCGCATTACGCCGTCCTTGGAGCTGAAAGTCAGCATTTCTTGTCCTCTACTGTGTGTAATGGATATTTTGATAATATTAATGATTATTTTTTTATTTCATCTTCCTTGGAGAGTGTTCTTTTTCTTAGATATGTTTTTAACACCATGTTGAGCCAAGGCAATAAAGAATAAAGTCAGTTCTGCAGTCCCACAGTCTGCATCTCAACTGCAGGACCGACAAGTAAAGCTCACTCTGTCTGCAAAGCCGCAGAGAAAAAAAAGCAGCTTGATGGTGAGCAGGGTCAGCGACAGGTCATCCAACGGGAAAGGAGGCAGACAATAAGAGCACTCATACACACAAACACCCACCAATTAGTTCAGGAAGATACGTGCATGCATATGTGTGTGTACGCGCGCACACGGACATATTTGAGCAGACAAAATCACTCACACACACAAAAATATCTGAATCATTACAGGCGCTATACATTCCCCTCACCATTCCAAAGGATTTCATTGCTGGGTTCCAACCATTCAGACTTCCAGATGACTGACAGGCCAAAGAAAGAAAATCTGTCATATTGGCAAGAACAAAAAGCAAAGAGGGTTTTTTTTGAGCACTTCATCTGAAAGGTAGGACAAACATGCCTGTTTGTGAGAATCTGACCCTGGCAACAACTTGGCATTTCCTGTTGTCTGTTGCTTTGTTTTCGCAGGCTTAGGTAAACAGAGAGGATGAAATTGAAGCTTTTCTGGGGCTACTTTGACAAAACATATTCACCAACAGGTAATGATGTCTGGTCTCCAATTATTGGCATCAGAAAAAGGCGCCTCCTATTGTCTCTTAATTATTTTCAGATGTTGATTGGCGCCCACCCAGGGTACATTCTTTCATTCTTTTGTGTATGCTTGTCTCTAAAAGGTCTCGCAGCTGGCAGTACACATCAGAACAAAAACAGACTCATAAGGTCGAGAGAATTATCTGTGAAAACTCAGAGACGGAGTGTGTTCACCCTCAGCCTGGAGGGAGGCAGAAAATCAGCCCCACTCAAGGTTGCTGTCAGCAAAAGCGCCTCTGTGACTTGTGAGTGTAACAAGTCTGGAAGACCAGGACCTCGTTCCAGGCGGGAGGTTCAACCAAATCGGCTTTTTCTTTTTTTTGGTTCGAGAACAGTTGATTTGAATTTGGATCAGTAGACTCAGAGGAGATTTACTTGCAGTTAAAGGGAGAGAGAGAGAGAGAAAAAAAAGCCATCATCAATGGAGCCCTGATTCCTTGATTCACCATGGCAACCAGACAGAAAAGGGCACCATGGACATATTTTCCACCTGCAAAATTGGAGGTGGTCAGAAATTGTTACAGCTGTCCAGTTTTATGCTCCGTTACAGAAACGGATTTGATGAGCATGTCGCGCACCACACGACACCAGCCTTATCATAACCTGCTCGATCTGAATCCAAGCTTTCCGCGATTGTCCCGTTTCTTTTCACAGATGAGTTCAGAGCGGCCGAAATGAGATGTCTTTCCCAGCACGGTGGCCGACCCACAAAAAGAAAGAGTTTTGAGATCCCGGAGGAATTTACAGTCGCTCCCCAGCGTCAGCTCGTCTGCAATGAAAGGAACCAGTTAAGGTGATTTGAGCGTCCGGTTTGAACGTCATCCATCACCACCAACCAGGCTCAGAGTGTGAGGATGGCTCAAACACTGCTGTAGAAAAACACACACTCCTGTCATCCAAAACGAAAACGGAAGATTAGTAATGGGCCGGGATGTCGGGGCCCCTCGGATCTATATGGAGCCAGTGACCCCGTGTAGATGAGGGTGCAAAGGAAGGGGTGGGTGGCTGGAGAGCAGTCATGTAGAGCATTTTTTCACCCTCAATGTCTCGGAGCACGACATGCTGTCAGTCTGATTCACCCATTCACACAGCAGCGGTGACAATCATGTGAGCGGTTTCCTCTCGACAGGAAGCGACTTGGAGCTCCACGTCTGGCCCAAGGACACAATAAATGACCCACGATACCATCTGAGCCACAACTGCCTCCCAGCTTCCCATGAAATACATACTTAATTTATTCAGAATAAGAAGCAGGAGGGTTTGTTGTACATAAAAAAGAACAACTCATATGCTTTCTGTCATTTCCCTGAAATCCTTCTGTGTTTAATCAGTAAGGGTAATATTATATTGTCCACGTGCATCCATTGAGACATGCCGTGAATACAAACAGAGATGGATCTCATTAGCAAAACATCTTACACTTCGCTGGCCGCACGATAAACCAAGATGAAAAGGTTGCTAATTTGATTGTTTTCCCATACTTGCTTGTATGATCTATACTGATATTTGCTTTTATTAGCTCACATCGAGCCACCCAGATAATTACCCTTTATTTATGATTGCCATTTGCCGTCGCTTGGCTCCTAAATAACCCACTAACTGGCAAAGATTGGATTAGATCTGAAATTACTCCCATAAAAAAAATTGTAATTTTTGTTGCCTGTTGTGAAATTTATGTTTTTTTTTCCAAGAAACAAAACATAAAAAAACATGAAGCGTGGTGCAACTGAACCCAAACTTCAGAGAGAATTCAAGGGTCATCAGTGAACAGTCATTAATGATGAATATTAAACACGAGAAAGTCAAAACTTAACTGAATCTCATTGAATATGATTATTCTGGTGACCTGTAGTGGCTGAAGTATTTATGATGGACGCACCGAAGGAGCCGGACAGACTCAGAAGAGACCGCAGAGGTCCGAGTGAAGACGCAGGCCGAGCCCTCGACCCCAGAAAAAAAAAAAGAAGCTGTCTTACTTTGTTTGACTTGAGGTGAGGATGAGATTCTGGGTGTGTAATTTCAGAAAGTGAGCTAACTTTAGATTCATTGTCTGCCCACCGCAGTAACTGATCCGGTGGGGGATTTTACCGCTTGCAGGCTGGTTTTTATGAATGAAGTTTGTTTCCTTCCTCCTGTTCGCCTGACGCTGGTATTTGTGAACTCTCAAACTGCTTTTGGGCTTTTTTTGACAGTAATTCAAACCCAAAGGTGAGTCATTCGCACATTCTTTGTAACACACGAGCTGATATATTTCGAGTTTTCCATTCAGTTAATTATGGTGTACAGTTCATGATTACTAGGAATATGGTATCACAGAGGTACAGACTCGGACTTCCAAATAGCTGCTTCAAGGCTGCATTGTTGGGAAGCAGCGGCGCAACATTATCTGTAAGACACACCTCCACATCGTGACCTTCACAATATCCTCCATGGCATTAGATAAGTTTGATATTTCCTGACTTTAATGTCGCATTGCTCCAATTATAGCAGAGTGACGTTCACCAGGGGGATATGCTTTTCTCCCCTAAGCCATTTCAAACCATGATATGCATTCGTTATGTCTGATGTCACAGCTCGAAGGTAAATAATGGATGTAAAGTCGGACAACATGCTGTGCAAACACACGACCGTCCCAGCTCATCACTGGCTGAGGATGCATCAGATGGTGACAGGGCCTGCACAAATAACTGTATATCCCTCCACTTTACAGTAAGATCGACTAATGATGTTCAAATATTGCCATAATCCACAGAACACACCTGGTGGACACGAAAATGCAAATAAACAGGCTTTCAGCAATCCAGATAATCCATTTTCTGAGCGCTTGAGTGGCACAGCTCATTCATCATCGTCTCCTGGCAAGCGGCTCTCCACTATAGGCTTGCGAGCTGGCACGCAGCATCGTTCTGGCGGCACGTAACGCCAGTTTCCCCCCTCATCGCCCCCAAAGTGGTGCCCCAAAATGCAAAGCATTGTGAAATATGTTCTCGTTTCACAGATTAGGGAGTCAAAGCACAATTTTTAACAGTATCATACAATTTTATAACACCATAATGAAAAAAGATATATTTTTTGTTGGGGTCTGCAGCAATTAATGAAATAAAAGCCATTTCATATCACCCCTTGCGCTCAAAGCACATTGTCTTTTTATAGAAGTCATCAAATTGAATGTCTACGGACAATTTTACGTTTCAGAGTCAAACAGTGTCATGGGAAATATACGCATTATATCATCTTCTCTTCTTTTATTGACATGTTTTACGCGGCTATATTGGCTGATAAAATCCCTCCGAGATGATTTCCAGAACAACCCATCTGTCAAGGGAGGTGTTTGGTAATGGGCCATCTGACAGCTGTTAATGGCGGGGGCTGGCATGAGAAACAGCCACCACAGAGCTTCTGTCTTGTAATTTGTGTTCTTGCAGTATCATCAAAAGATTAAAAAAAAGAAGGGGGGGGGGGGGACAAAAAGCACACAGTGAATCCCAGAAGAAGAAATCAATAGTTACATGAAACTTGAATGAAGGCCTGGGATTTTTACGGCAATCGAAAACAAATATTTAGATGTTTGGAGATCAGTCTCATTAGGAAGTTTAGGACGTGACTCCGCCGAGCGAATTGCAGGAAAATAAGCATCTGATTGAGGTTTTTGAAATGATTTTGAACATTAAGTCACTGCAGCTGAAGGTCAGCCTAATTAGCAAAGGATTATTGTACAGTAATGACAGATAATCACTGTCCTCAAATTCTGTGTGAAATAGACTGTTCTACATTAGCCGAGAGCGTACAGAACAACTGAAGAAACGAACAATTAAGGATTTTCAATGGATGACGGATGGCTCAAGCGTTGTGACGTCAGGACGAGAGTCACTGGATATATTCGCCGTTTTCTGCCTTGAAAGATGCGTCACAGAAGTCAGAAGACCCCTCTTTGGTTAGTTTTTGGAAAAAATCAGTTTTGGTGTGAAAAGGAACGATTCAAAGTGTGCTGCGGTCAAAGACTGAGTCGAATTTTGATTTTTGAGAAGCTGAGTTACGTTTTTTTGAGAGAAAAGAAGAAAATTTTGATTTTTTTTATAACAAGAAAGAAAGACCAAACCACTGAAGTAGATTCAGAAGAGACGTGTTAGAGGGAGTAAAACGGGGGAGCAGATGTCGTTAATTATGGGCCAGTTGTTTTTAGCAGAGCTCCTCGAGCGGGGCAACGATTGTCAGGTGCAGTAAAGAGACAAACACATCACTCGAGTCTCTTTTAATACCTTTTTAATAACCCAGATTTCAAAGTGGATGTTTTATCAGTTTCTTTGACACCAGATGCATTTTTCCCTCTCTTTTTCGTCCTATAAGGATGTTTTCAGCCCCGACGGCACCTGATGTGCTCTGTTTCATTATTTGTTTGGCAGAAAATGACTCACGCTTGTTCAGTCGAAGTCCCCCAAGAGCAGAGAATCAACAGTCTGCAGTCTGTTGTGCTACAAGTCACGTTTTGGGCGCATTTACACGAATCCTTATTTGCGTATCTTGAAACAAAAAAACATGTTTTCGTGCGTATGGGGCCATCTTGGCTTCGGGTTACTGTTCTTCTATGATAAGAAATTGTTCAAGATAAATAACAGAAATAGTTTTGGTTTCAACTTTATAATAGACCTGTTTCATTTTGTGTTTGTTGCACTTTCGATAACAAAAAAGACATTGAAATCATACCGTTTAAGTCCTTGAAAACTCGCACAGAAATGTTCTCTTGGAAAAAGAAGTAACATCGTTTCAGAAAAACTGTCCGGTGTCACACAGCCTTTCACACTGTCGCCGTGGAAATGGTGAGCAAGTTTGTTGTTTGTTCTCACTTTGACGGCGGAATGCACTTAGTCGCAAGCAGAGTTATCAGCACCTCGCACATTTCTCAACACCGTTCTTTGGTCGCTTTCACCGCGCCAAAGTTTAACCAAAGTCATCAGTGAGCGCACTCGCGCTCGCCGGTCCTCGATCTTTTTGAAAAGAACGAGAGATCCGAGTCGACCGGACGTGCGAGAGACGGGATGGCGAAGAGCTGCGTGTTCGCCTCCAACGTATTCACCAAGCTGAATGGCAGTCTTGGGGTCTTATCTGTCCCATACACATGGGACAGTAGGGCCCAGCTCCACTTCAGCTCAGCAGGCCATTATCAGCAACATATACGCACACTGGAGGCCGTTATCAACCTCGTATACGCACATTGGAGGTGGCTATCGACAACATTTATGAACGATGAAGACTACGGGCAGCAGGGATACAAAGACTCTTTCATCAGTGCTGTAAAAAACACACCAACGCGGCTGTATTTTCTGTTGACATCACACAGCCAAAGAGGTTTGTTTTGTTTAAATCTATACACCGTGTTCCCATGGCTTCAGCAGTCGTGAGCTCAACTCTCTCCGGTGGGTTTTTAGATCGTACATCATAGATTTACTTTTTGCTTCAAACTCTGTCCTCTCTCGAGCTTAAGCGTGACGCCACCTTCCCCCTTTTTTCATTTGCGGAGTCCCCCGACAGCCGCTGGCTGAAGTCCTCAATCATGAACCCAACAGAAGTAGATCTGCTGAGGTCTACTTGATATGGGAGCCATCAAACACCAACAAGGTGCACTGTGAACATTCGAAGATTCAGACACGTTCATACACTTTCTGTGTTGACGTGAATTCAGCAGTTTGAGAATCAAAAGCAAGCAGCGCAAAAGAGGAACCGCAATTTATCTGTCACCCTTTTTTGTTGCCTTATTGAATAAAAATGTAATCCTTTCATGTTCATGTCATTTGTAATTAAATATGTTTGTAATTCTAAAAAATAATTTATAGCTTAAGCGTTATCAAATCTAATGTACCTCTGGCTTGAAGTACACCGATTTTCACACAGAGGGTGATAGAGTAGATATAAATCCCTATGGGTCAGTGTGCAATCCCACACACACACACACACACACACACACACACACACACACACACACACACACACACACACACGCTCCCCCCTTGGCCCCCTTACATTCCTGCGTCTCGTGACGCAATAGCCGTCTTGGCAAAATCACGCAGGAGCTTTGCGCGCTTCGCAGACCACCATCCACCTTGCCGGACGCTCCACCGCGAGCGCGGATTACAACGCGTCCAAACGCGCCCGTCTGAAAACGACCCACCGAATCAAACTAAAAAAAAAGAAAAAAAAAAGGTTGATTCAGGCGTGAACTGGGAAGAATCAACTGTGCCAGTCCGCGCGCACATACAACCTCTGCAGAAGCCGACGCGGCGTCTCACACGTGGAGAAGACGGAGAAGGAGATGCGTTCAGGTAACAGGTGGCATCGTGTCGGTCACTATGCGTAATTTCCCCGTCGGCGTCACCTTGCCGGGAGCGCTTGTGGGGAGCGAAAACTGCTAAGATCCGCGGAGGAAGTGGAGGAATGTGCGTTTTGTTCGCGGTATGAGGTGCGCGCCGAAGACCCCCGCACGGAGAAAGACTTGAGAAGCAAAAGAGAAGAAAGCGGGCGTATCATTCTAAACTTTCCAGCCGAGCGATGTGATCAGCCCCACCGAGCAGCACGGCTCCACAGTGAAGACAAACTCCGATGAATGGACCGCAGGATGTTTTCTGGCCAGGCTTATGCAAACTACAGCTTCAACCTGAGCGATGACCGGGAGCTGCTGGACGCTCCGGCGGGCCACGCCAAGCTGTCGCCGACGGGCTTCGTAGTGCTGTCCGTGGTGCTGGGCTTCATCATGACTTTTGGCTTCCTCAACAACTTCGTCGTCTTGCTCCTGTTCTGCAAATTCAAGAAGCTGCGGACCCCGGTGAACATGATGCTGCTCAACATCAGCGTCAGTGATATGCTGGTGTGCTTGTTCGGCACCACCCTCAGTTTCGCGTCCAGTATTCGGGGAAAGTGGCTGCTGGGGAGCAGCGGCTGCAGCTGGTACGGCTTCATTAACTCCTGCTTTGGTAAGCGCCGTTTTCTTTCTTTGTTTGTTCGTTTGTTTTCCCTCTAAACGATAGTCGCCAAAGTTCCCTGCTCTTTATCGACGTGGAAGTAAGAGAATTGATCTCGTAACTCGATTTCAGTTGACTTCTTGGGAAACAGAAGCGTTTTCATCAGACAGGCGGGGTGGAGTCTGTCCCTCTTCATCCAGAGGTTGTGATAATAAACCTCAATAAATAAACCAACATCACTACTCAGACGTTGCAGGCTCCTATTCAGTAACATTGGGATCAAAATAGCGACAGAATCCCTCGTTTAAATCATAGATTTGTAATGTTTCAGTGTATCTTTTCAGGTTTAAGGTGCACCAGCACGTGGACATTTTTAATTTATTGACAAATGGCAAGCTGAGGTGTGCCAATGAACATGTGTGCTTGCTGCATTCGACTATGGTGCTCAATAAACATCTAAACGTCCAAGAACACTCTCTTCTATGAAGAACTGTCCCTAAGATGTGCATGAAGTTGTCTGGCAACGTTGGTTCAAGTGAAGACACCTTTTATGACCAAAGAAAATATGATTACCAACCATAAATTTGGAGATTATCTGCAGAATCCTGCTGCTCCTTTGGAAATGTCGGCTAATATCATCGTTTCACATGTGAAGCGGAACAAAGTGTGCAACTATTTATACAACCCAATTGTTCTTCCTCACTGTCAGTCATTGATTTATCTTAAATAAACACTAAATCTCTCCCATCAAACTGCCGATGGGAGCTTTGGGTGCAGCACACATGAAACGGACCTTCGCTCAAACTCTGTAGAGGGAATTCAAAGTACCAGAGCTCCTCAGTTTCTCCTCAGTGTTTAAAGACAGAAATTCCCTCCTGTGTGCGTTTACCTGTGTAAATTTGCACTTTTGAGTGTAATGTTTGCTCCTGGTGCCCCGTGTCTTTGGAAACACTCTCAAAGTGGGAGTCTGACTCCTTCAGTTTTTGCCTCTCAAATTAGAAACATGAGCCCGAGTCGCTTAATAAGTGCCTGACATTAGAATTGTACACCAAAATGACATTTCTCAGACAAATTTACATGAAACAGCTCAAATGCACCTCCTTTGTTCTGCTGAATCAACGTGCAGCTACAGGCTTAGCAGAGCACATCCATCAGGGCCGCTGCAATGGAGCAGATTGTGCATCTAAAGGTGACATTCCTTTGAAAACAGCTTATTAGAGATTCCTGTTACTTATCAGCCAGCATCGACGGGACCCGCGGTAACATCGGTCACTCGATTGGTCCGGCTTTTTTCTGCACCTTGACCTTCTCTCAGCCTCCACAGAACACAGATGGTGGCCCGATACGTTCAGCTGTGTTTATGAAGAAAATGTGAAAAAAAAGAAAGTACAGTTCGCTGTTTGTATTTATTTGGAGGTGGATGAAATACACTGTCCAACACACACACACAAACACGCACACACACACACACACACACACACACAAACACGCACACACACAAACACGCACACACACACCTACTATGAAGTGGGATTGCAGCGTTTTTTTGTGGTCTTAAAGTGCAATTCAACCACCAGAAGATGGTGTGATAGTGTAACAAATTGGATGAACTGACCCCTGAAAGTATAAGATAAGAAGAAATTACTCATTGATTGTTGCAGGATGGCTTCCCTTGTTTCCTCCATAGTTTTAATCTTTGCCCTGGAGATCAATAGCCGATGAGTGTTTAAAGATAGTCTATAGATTTCCCAGAGCTGATGCAAGGGCAGAAATTTCATTTCCCCCGCCAGGAATGAAAAGACAATAAACAGAAACATTGCTCCAGAGTGGATCGCGGGGTGTACACTAAATCTGTTATCTTAATGGTAAATATCAGCCTGTGTTGTCGTATATCACAACAAAAAAATCACCAGGGGACCAAGAGGTGGGAAGAAAACACGTTCTGTCTTCTTAGTTACAATTGTGTTGTAAAAAAAAAAAAAGTCCAACTTCCTCTGAAAAATTCAGGAAACTTAGATGACTCCCTCACAATGATGCTTCTATAGGCTGAGGTGCATGTTTACTTTGCACATACTTGAATAATTAGCATCCCAGCAAAGAGAAGCAGAAGTGGCAGCAGGCAGCTTTCGCTGTGTCGTCGTCCCACGCGTTTGACTGTGAAGAAAAGTCGCAGTTTTACCTCCAGTCTAGACCTGCCAGACCCTTCCTGTCTTTATTCCAGGAATTTTTTTGAAAAAAGTGACATAATCCCTGTCACATGTGGAAGTATGTGCTGCCTGCTCCGGAGATTCACATAGAAAATTCCGCTGCAGGGTTTTGATTAACTCCTGATCGAAAGCTTCTGTAGCTCTACTCACTGTTGACTCGAAATTTGGATTTTGGATCCATCGCATCATTTCGGACCCATGGGTGCACAGATGTGCCCGAGTGCAGCTGCTGTTCAGGCTGCCAGATGTTTGAATGACGCCTGCGACGGTTTCCATTGAGCGCAACTTGGCTTCCGCTGTGCATCATGCAACATGGAGCTGAACGTGGCGGACAAACAAGGTGACCATTCAAACAAAACCTTTGTGGTCAGTTGGATGTGTGAGTTAATTCGCTCTCAGCTTGCAGCGTGCTGGGCGCCCGACTCCACTGTGGTTGGATGGTTTGATGTAACTTGACAGCTGGCTTCAGTCATTACGCATTCTCTGTGTGGCTCATTAACATGAACCTATAACCAGATTGGGAAACGATACGATGCGATACGTTTCGATGCGATATGATATGATGCAATACGATATGATGCGATGCTATACGATACATTTCGATATGAATAAGATTCCAATGTGATATGGTATGATACTGAGCAGACATCCAGCAGCAAAAGATAACGAATGGTTACCTCACCTCCACCTCCTGATGTCCCTGGTATCTCATTTTTGCTTACAAACGAGCAGACGCAGTTGGAAATATCACACAGTTGCGACATTTGCAATTCAAGTACCAAGAATACAGTATCTGAGTACATACTTTATGTTCAAGTATTAATGTGCACATACAGCTCCTCCAGAATTGCATGGAAAATGCAGCCGCCAGCTTTTACCTCCTATTTTTCTCTTCATGGGCTGAAATGATTTGTTGGGTGCGCGATTTGTTGAACGTCTCGAATAATTCGTCTGGCGTCAGCTTCTTTTTCTGGGCTTCGTTGCGCCACCGACAGTTTCAGTTTTGACGCCCTGGAATTTGCATTTTAGTGAAAAAAAGTGTCAGGTGAATTTCTCACCGTGTTGTGAGTTCAGCAGGTGTTTTGACTTTGTTCTCCCCAGGGCTCCTCCGCTGCGCTCGCAGCACTCAGCTCCAACACAACCCGACTCGGCCTCGTGGTCAAGCCAGGGAGCTGGCTGCTTATATAAGAGATACTTTTGAAGGTCTTTGTTTATTTGATAGAACGATAACGTAATAGAAAGGAGAGGAGAGCTTTGAACCACCGAATAAAGACAGAAAACAAGTTTTGGGGTTTGAAAATACTCAGTAAATGATGCATTTTCTTAATATTCATCACTTTTTAGAAATTACCTTTTAACTTTGGAGCGTGAGTACAACTGCAGATCGATGCTAAGTCGAAGCTCCTTTTGAACTTGCTGGAAGTAACACAGGACTACAAATGGTGACGGATCCATTTTTACCAGTGCGCCCACTGCTTTTGTCGCACTCTGAGGCGAGGAGGCCGACTGCTGCAGTTTTACGGGTTTATAGATTAGCAGTAATGTCCTATTCTTCTCCGATGTCACCTTCCTGCTGCTTTGCAGATCCGGTTCCCCCTGTGCTGTAGTTGTTGATTTGTGACGCGGCGGTCTGGTTGTCAAATGGGCCACTTTAGCATCCAGACTCCTGATGTGAGGCCACGTTGTTCTAACGGATTTAGCGAGCGTTATAACATTGTCTCGCTGAAACATGCAAGTTCTGTGAAAGTCACGGTGTCAGTAAAGGAGCATGTGTTGTTCTGACTCGTCTACATACCCGTCGCAGGATCTTCTTTCACTTTCCAGTCATGTAAACCGCCTAGAAAGTAGATATTGCTATCATCTTTGCCGCCAGATCAGTTTGCAGGAAGGAGAGCGCTTCAATTTCAAACTTTCCTTCGTCTGACCCCAGAACAGTTTTCCCAGGTTGCCTCCAACCACTTCAAATGATCCTCTGTCTGAGGAAGGCACCTGCATTTTAAAACTGCGCTCACCTCCTGCCCGCTGGAGCAGCTTCTTCCGTGCACGAAGTTCACAACCTGATCGCCGCGTGACCCTCTCGACCTCACAGCTCGCACGCTGACCTTGAACGGTGCATCTGGTGCTGCGGCGGAGTGGCCTTATTGACTGATTCACGATCAAGATGCTTACTGATGTCAATCCTTTAAAAAAAGAAGCTGTACTCCATACGTGTGTGTTACATTGAATCTATAGACACTTGCATGGAGATACGAACACACTCAACAGCTGTGAAACCCTAAAAAAAACTAGTCATTCCTGCATTAAATCCTGTGATTTGTCAAGTTTCTCACTCTGATGCGAGTCAAGGGATAAATTCCTGTCTTCCGCTATATTTCTATTAAAATGTGTTGCATGTTGCAGAAATGTATCTTAGACACAGTTGCCTTTTCTGACCCTGTTGCTCACCCTTCAGATCAGAATGCTAATGGGCTTGTGCAGTGTGTCATTGCCGGAAAACAAACTCACACATAAGCCGCAATATCATTATTAGTCACCACTTGCTCTCGAGCGGCCCAGGGCTGATTTCAAGCAAGGAATTAAAAAAGGGTGCAAGTGAATGATGATATTAATAGTGCGTGGAGCAGCGGCGACGCAGACAGTCCCACTGTGCCTTGTGCAGCCGCGGTGTCACTTCTCATCTTCTCAGCAAGGACCCATCTAATTGCCTCCAGATTTCAAAATAAGACCGAGTGCCAGAAGCCAAATGAGCGGCGGAAGACGGACACTTGTCACAACTCGTTCCTGCAGGAGTCTCAGCAGAAACTCTTGTACTTTCTCACTCAAAGTTTTTAAAGCCACACCCCCGAGAAACGACAGGCGGTTGTTGTAGCCTGTTTCTAATTTTCCTTCATGTGTTTGTCCAATGTGACACGTTATTGAGTACAAGAACATAAATTCGAGTTCGTAAGTCTCGTATTTCGATTCACAGCTAAAATAGGAGCACATTGTTGGTCTACTTTATGATATAAACCCTGTCAAAACCACAATAAAGAGACATGATGGCATTCAGAGGGTTTTTTGTGATAAGATTTTTCTAATTGTGAAAAAAAAAACCAACCCATGAAGGAGATAAGAACTGGACCAAAGGATTAATCTTCATCAGGCTGCATCTAAAATGTAATACCAGCTCTGGAATCTTTCCATGTTTGGCCGGTTTTGTGATCCGAGCGGGTTTCTGTCACCGGTTTAATCCTCGCTGTAAATTCTGCACTTATGCTGTCGTAAAGTTATGTAGGATGAGCCCGGCCGTTATGATAAGAACTGTTGTCGTTAGTCCGAATTCTGCTCTAAATAAGGCCTGCTGGGAGAAAGGAATTCATCCCCGAACCGGCAATAATGGCGAGAAACTTGACAAATCGCAGGATTTAACGCGGCACTTACTGGTTCTTTGGGATTAGCTTTACGGGCTTCTCGCTGCATCTGTATCGCCGAGTAAGTGTCCACAGACTCTAAGTAGGGGGGAAAAAAATCATTACATGTACATTGGTTGCGCTCTTTTTGCTGAAAGCGTGTATGACCACACACACAAACGCATGCACGCGCTCACACAGTTTGCGCGTCCGGTTTTTCTTGCCTTCCGGGGACATCGGGTCACTTTCATTTCGAGCGGTCTTCGCCCAAACTCGACTTCCCAACCTTCACCCTCAGTCTCAGAGCAGCTCAATAAAGATACCTTGACCCAAATATGTTATGATTTGCTCTGTGAACTTTAAACCAGTGGGTCGGTGTGTCGTCACGTTGGAAAGCCCGCCTCGCGACGCGCTCCCTTCCCGTCTCCCCCTACGACGGCGATGCGTTGCCTCCTGCAGCCTCAACGTAAACCCAGCTGCGACGCCTCCCTGCGTAAACAACCCCAAAACGAACCTTCATTTCAGCTCGCGTAGCTCTTTTCGTCGGCGCCTAATCGGGAGCTCTTTTTTTTCGCGTTTACGGTGACAAATTCTCCTGGATTAGCGTGCAATCCGCTTTAGGTCCTCGCAAGTATAGGAGAACAAGGCTGCAGGCATACGTGCATGAACACGACCACTTCGGCTGCTCAACAGAGAGAAAAAGTGGCGTAGAGAAGTTGGAGTTCAGAGCAGCGAATAGCTTTGTTAGCTTTGTCTAACCTGGGCGTCGACCACTCGCAGGGCCTGAGTGAGAGTGACACTAAAAGCCAAAGAAAAACACTGTCGCAGCACTTTCATCCCTCTTGTGTGTGTGTGTTTTTTCTTTCGGAGTCGATGTTGCGGGTCTGAAAGCAAAAAACCTCATCACAAATACGTCAATCACGGTTCCTGCAAACAAACGGGACCCGGCGTCTGCAGCCACTCACTTACAGCTAACAATGACACATGAGAACCAAATGAAGAGCACATCAGAAGGAGGGTGACGATTGATTTTCATCAGATGATGCAACTGCCAACAATTTGACTGGGAAACATGTTTAACGTCGTGCGCAGCAAAATTTTTCAACCTCGAGCTGTCAGAGCGATTTACTCACCGTGAGCGCGTTATTGATTGCTAAATTGTCCTTTTGGTTTAATTAGGTGTGACAGTAATTCAGGTTTAAAACAAGGGAAAACGCCATAAATACTAATTGTGTCAGAAAGATTACTGAGCCCAGTAAAAAAGGGTGAAGAGCATTTCACTCCACGTCGCTTTTGTCACAACAGATTAACATAAAGGAGAAAAATGTAGATAAGCGCTTTTAATCCCCGAATTAAATCCATATTAATTTCTAATTACTGCCAGAAAAAACAATTTTCATGATTAGTGCTGCCTGTCACTGCTGATGATTATCACAATTTTGTCTTGTTATTAGCATAATGGCTCATTTCCAGCTGGTAAATAATGCATTCAAGCAGGATTTGGTGCAACAGACACGAGATGTGTCAAGATATTAAAAATGTTGTCATGGATCTACAAGTGCAGAACTCAGTCACGTCCTGTGTTATTATGTCTAATGAGCCCACAGCTGTTCTTTTCACTCTGGTAATAACAGTTCTTGAGGGGGGAAAAAACGAAGGGAAAAGGAAACACAATGGGAGAGTGGAAATCGAATGAGCGCAGGGCGCCTTTTTTTTCTCCCCACAGTGGTTTGTTTGATCTCACAACTGGGCAAATTTTCTTGACAAGAGCACTGCTTTGGCTTTGTTTACTGGAATAATTCAGTCTGGGCTGCATTGCATCAACCTGGAACACCCAAGGTCATTTTTTGCAACATGTCCACGAGAAAGGACCGAGCAACAGTTCTCCTTCAGTCTGGGGGAAAAAAAACACAATATACTGCTGGTTGCTCACAATGGCTCGTAAAGCAAACAAATAAATTGCACAGACAACGATGCAATTCAAATTTAACTCTTTTTTTTTTCCTCGAATGGCCTGAGGGAACATTTTGTACTGTCATTCACAAGAACGACAAAAATACTCACACGTGAAAGACACAACAAACAAAATAATGTGATTACCTTGTTCAACACAAACTAAACACACACAGATCTGAGAAGTAACACACAAACATCAGCACCCAGAGGCAGAAATCGTTGCGTGCGCACAAATCGAGATGCGCTCACATTTGTCCGCTGGCACACGCGAGTCGATTAGTCGTTCTCACAGCCGCATGAAAACAAGCTGCACTCGGGCGAACAGTCTCGTCAGTCATCCAGGGTTTGCTGCGTCTTCAGGAACAGCTGTACGATTACAGGTTGGCTCCAAATATAAAAGCACTCACCGTGCGCTGACAGTTTAACATCCGCCGCTCTAAATATAGATTTAATAACAGAGAATTCGCTCCAGCAGGTTGCCTCTGATCTGACGTCTCTTAATTTACTCGGTTTTTTTTTTTACGCCACTTCTGCGATACGTCGGATTCAGAGGGTGGGTAATTACGTCGTCGTCGTCGCTGACATAGAAGCTAATTACAAGGCAGAAACTTGTAATCACGCTTATCGGCGGCGTCACGCGAACTCAACGCAGATGCTCGTGTCGGCGGTTCGTCGACAGACCCCCCCCCCCCGAGTACTCGAAAGCGCCGTTCAGTCAGATCACATCGGCTCAAAAGTCCATTTCAAAGATGTTTCAACTTGACATGAATTTGTTTGAATTAATTAAACATAGACGCTCTGTTGTCGTTTCTGTTTGGCACAGAAAACCTTTTAACTTCCCATTTCCTTTAGGCCAGATAACGATATTGGAGCGCTTTTGACTTCGGTCCTTTATTCTTGCAAGGTTTTGAACGCCAGACGCCCCAAAAAATTGAGTTTTATTGAGGAACTGAAAAAGTCAAGAGCTGCGACGAGAGACGAAGCAGACCCCCTCGATGTGTCACGTGAAGACGAGGCAGGTGAAGATCAGGGGTCCGCGTTCGCATACAGTGTACTACAACCGCTGCACACCGTCTCCTCCCGACCACTCGAACCGAGCAATTTGCGGACACGTAAACAAGACGCCGGTGCTAGGACCCTGCGATGACCACCGCTGCGCCATGTGTGGAAACCAGTGACAGGCCCCGGGGGGGAAATTAGCTCCAACAACCTCCGATAAAGAAAGCAGAGAAACCTGTTTACCAGAAAAATACTGCCCCAATAACGCAAACCAGACTGAGCACAGCACATAAAAAAGAAACATTTGATTGTGCCAATTTAATCAGAAACTCCCCCCCCCGCCCCCTCATGGACGGCAATTAGTCGTAAAAACCCTCGTGTTTTAATGTGACGGGACGAGTCCACTTCCTCCAGCTTTCCGTCAAACATATCAGCTCTGTCATCGGGTTCATGTCTGTTGCCTGCACCGTCAAAACTTCCCCAGGAGGTGCTGTGGGTGTGTGAAGTGTTACAGATTACCAGTGACGCACACGTGATAATGTATGCAGCGATATGGTCAGCGTGTGTTGCGCAGGGGTTCAGATGTTTCATTGCATTTATACAGTGTTGGTTCGAGCTGAATCCTGGCATTCACCTCTGGGTAACCCTGAACTCAAGCGCGACGGACTCCGAGGGGGGAGCGCCGAGCATCCGGATGCATAAAGATAGGATTTCTTTACGATGGGTGCCGCCGTGCCCTCACGTTGCTCCTCCCGTTGTGCGTCTCTGCCGCTTTATGAGAAACGACGTCCGCTGCTTCCGGTTTGACGCTAAATCAGAGAGAATCAAAAGAGCTGAAAGGAGGTTTTGATAAGGCTCCGTGTGCCGCCTACGAGTTCATACCGACCCACGTATTTCAAGACTCTCTTTCCGATTTATTATCGCCGAGTGTGTCGGAAGCGCAGGGCGCCGCCTTCATCATCCCTCATCTTCTAATTTCCCCGTCTTGCTCGTCTTTAAACGGTTCCTCGCAGGACCGCGCGCCAGGCGTCGATGGCGGCGTCACGCAAAACGCACCGCCGCCTTTCTTGTCTTTGACCCTCCTTTCTCGGGGTCGCGCGTAATTTTACATGAATTGCGAGCGTGAGATGACATTTTCCAGGGTGTTTAATTTGAAAAAAGAAGGTGCATCATCAATAACTCCAAACTCCCGCTGGTTCTTCGAGGAAAATAAAAGCGCCGCGCTCTCGTATGCGAGGGAGCGTTCGTGGAAGGTAATTTAGGATAGAAGTGCTTTTCATTTGTCAATGATTAAATCTCATTATTCACTTAGTGAACAATTAGTCAGCGAAGGATTTGATATGCCAGGAGTGCTTCAAGATGAAGGAAGGAAGGAAAGGTTGAGGAGGCTTGTTTGTTTGGTCACCCAGCGGGATAATCCCTCCGTCTCCATCCTGGCCGACTGCGGGTTTCACTTCAGACGAGGCGCGCTGGGACACTTCCATTGAGATCGACGCTCGCAGTGGCTCGTTTCAGCGGGGGGGGGGCTTCAGAAGCGAGAAATAAATGAAAGAAGAAAAGCTGAAACGTTTCAAGGAGAGCAGGAAGCTTGGCTGCTGACTTGATGCCATCAAATCCTCGATTTGGTTCGGTTTACTTTCACACTGAAATTCAAAACGTGATCCAAATCATTCGCACAAACTTCACACAACATAAGTGCCAACAAACAGCTCAGAGACAACATTTCGTTCATGTAAACACACACAAACAGATGATGAGTAACATCACAAAACATTCCTTCTCTTTGTGTTTCAGACAAATACAGATACTTCACCCCATGAAAATACTCAGAAACTGTGTAAAATTGGAGCGAGTAAAGTACAAATTGAAGAGCCACCATTATGGTTCAATAACCAGCTACCACATCTGTAACTCTGCTCTCTCTCCAATGAATCGACTCCTCGTTTTCTCGTGACGTCGTCTCTGTTTAGGATCGAAGTGTTCGACCTTCGATTTCCTTGAGTTGGGAGTTCAATAAGTTATTCATGACGCAGCAGGTTAAAGTTTGGGATTTTTTTGTCCAATCGTCCCAGTTTCTTTGCGTGTTGTGTGCGGTGTTACGCAGCTGCTCGCTGTCTCTCCTGCATCACACCTCCACCTGTCTGTTTTTCTCAGGTATTGTGTCGCTGATCTCACTGGTGATCCTCTCTTACGACCGATACAGCACTCTGACTGTGTACAACAAGCGTGGACCAGACTACCGAAAGCCCCTGCTGGCCGTCGGGGGCTCTTGGCTCTACTCCCTGTTCTGGACAGTGCCCCCCCTGCTGGGCTGGAGCAGCTACGACATCGAGGGCGCAGGAACCAGCTGCTCCGTCTCCTGGACGGTTAGAACGGCGCAGTCGCACGCCTACATCATCTGCCTCTTCATTTTCTGCCTGGGTCTCCCCGTCCTGGTGATGATCTACTGCTACGGCAGGCTGCTGTGGGCCGTCAAACAGGTAGAGTCGCGACCTGCGGACGCCCGCGTGTCAAAAAACGCACGTCATAACATCGAAACACTGTTTTTTCAGGGCTTTTCTGTTTAGCGTTTAAGTCGGGAGGTTTTACAAAGGGCTTCAACGAGTGAGCAAGCTGGCCAAACAGAGGCAAACCTCCAACTGTTTCAAAAACCGAATGCAAACATTTCTATCAAAATATTTGATTTCATTTCGTCCCTTTTTCTTTAAAATCCACATCCAAACTTCCTATGACTGAAATTGACCCTGTTGTAAACCCAAAATATTTGCACCAAACACAAAGTGGGCTCAAAATAATCTGGTTTCGTTTAATTTCAACCCGGAGCAGCTGGTGGTCGGCTGCCTTTTTTTTTCACAGCGCCAGTGCAAACTGCATTCTGTTGACCCGAAAGGGAACCATTTTTCAAAAACGTCCAAGACAAATTTGCAAAGCTGACGCTCGCCAGGCCGCCTCATCGGGACCGAGCGGGCAGCAACAAATGACGTCTCCAAATGTCAGCGCGGAGGGTGGCGGCATGGCGCACCAAGTGTTTGCTGCGGCTCCCGGACACAAACGATGAAACATGACGTTCGATAGGTTTCACACCGGCGCTGTACTCTGAAAACGCTGCAGCACAAAGGGACGTTTGATGCTTGCATACGTCTATTGATGTTTCCCTTTCGTATTACCCCCCCAAAAAAGATTTCTCTATAGAAAGGAGAGGGGAAAGAAAACAGCGTGAATAAAAAGGTGGTCTCACACAAAGGGAGGCTCTGTGCTTTTTTAGTCCCTCGGTAGCAGTTCTACTTCCTGCCAGGTCTCCATATGCTTCAACTGTGCTTTGAGTAATGCATGTGGGCTCTCAGTGTCGCCCGGCGCCAACCGTGCTAAGAGCATGTGGAGGGAAAGGGGAAGGCGTTTGGAAAAAATGAGACACCTTCAGATCCCCCCCCCCAACCTACAGTTTTTACCCGGCAACAGGCTGCAGTTTCTGTTGCTGTACTGACTCAGTACAGCAACGTTACAGGTCTACGCTCTGCGTGAACACTGCGTACTCTGATCCCAGCTCACCTGAGGCGAAGGCAGATACACGCAAACATTCGCACCCTTGGAAAAATGTTGAATTTCCAAGTATAAGTAGGGTTTCTCATCCAAAATTCTCAAGTCTCAAATGTTCGACTAACTTTTTTGTTTTGTTTTTGTTCTATTTAATTCGGTGATATCTCCACATATCACCAGAGGAAGCCCGAGTACCTCCGGTGGTACTCGTACCAGTTTAGAGGAACCAATTGGCCTCATGTGCTTCGTGGGGAAACCCGTGCTCATGGAGAACATGCAAACTGTGCACAGGAAGGCCTCAGCTGGGCTCGAAATCAGGACCCAACGACCAGAACCACCCACTGCCCACCCCCACAAAAAGACGGCTCTTTTGTGTTACAGAGTCTCCTCTTCGATTCCAAAGTATGTTTCCCTCTCAGAATGGAAAAAAAAAGTCCCTTCTGAGCCATAAAAGCACCGTGTCCCCGTCGACACAGTTATAGCTCCTTTCTATTTTTACTGTGATATTGCCTGGTTATTGTTAGCGCCCCCCCCCTCCTTCCCCAGGGACTGTAGAGGTGCCTCTCTCACCCTGAATGGAGGTAGAGCATCGAGAGTACGTGATCCACACAAAGACTCCTCTCATTTTTATTCCGCATCATTGGGTGAAATGGTGGAAAGATATTTGTAGGGGGGGAGGGGGGGGCCGTGGAGTCCTCTCCATCATCTCAGCGCTCCGTAAGGACGTCAGGCACCACGTGGGGAAGGTGAATGGCTTCCTGTCAATCACCCCCCAAAGTCCTGATGCGCTTCACACCCATTTCAGACGTCTCACGGACGAAAGTGAGGGAAGCTGACAGATGACACGATGCGATGATGTGACATCAATGAAATCTTCAGCGCGGCTACAATGAAGTTTGGAATTGAGGAATTTTCCGGCTAAATACATCAACGGTGAATGTCAGACTTGGTGGACAGTCTATAAATCAAATCCCCGGGAAAAAGTTGGGGCCCGAGCGAGCGGGCGAGTGTGGAGCGCTGCGAGGTGATGAGGTTTGTTTTCACCTCAAAATGCTTTATCAGCTTATGTGCCGCTGAGTCTCTTTGGAAGTGGCAGAGCAGCAGAAAGTTGCTTTAACTCGCGCTTCTTCTCAGGAACTTCAATCACCCCGAACTTATTTACTTTGGTAAACACTTCCCGGTAATCCATCTACTCCGCGCTTCCACTGGACCTCAGTGTTCCTGGTAATTTATTTAAATCAGGCTGACGGCGTCCGCGAGGGGGGTGTTAAAAACAAACTGCACGCCTGAAACAAACATCGCAGGTACTCAACGGAAAGCTGCAGTTCATGTTTATCAGAACAAATGAACCTACGCAGCGAAAAGGAACGAAAACATTCGATTTGTGTTCAGTTTTTCAGTCGTTAAACTCAATAAAGACCATCGATTTGGATGACTCACTGTCGGCTTTTCATCCCTTCGACTTAGGTGGGCTTTCGTCGGTTTCTCGAGACGCCGCCGTACGTTGGTCGCGCTTCGATTGGCTGGCATGAAAATGCTGCTGGATTTCTCCTCTGCAGAGACGTTCTCAAAGAGCTTGGACCTTGTCCTCCATCTATTCACTCTCACTTCACTTCTCTAAGGAGCTTATGTAGATAATAAGAAGACACATAAAAGCTTGGCGTAACAGGCCCTGCCGAGAACGCTCCTGTACAGTTTGTACCATGGTGGGCTCGCTTTTTTTCGCCATCACAATGACTCGCTGGTGGCAGAGAGATGGAATAATGGGCAAATACCTTTAATAAATACCTCAGTAATCTCTTTAAGGACCCCACCAGACACGAGTTTCTCTTGTCGCAGTGTATCGTGAGTTCCAGATGTTTGCAGTTGTTTTTTTTTTAACCCCACAGCTGCTACGTAGCGTCCGTGCGAGCGGCTGGTGGATGGTGAGCATTCAGGGAGTGTCTTGGTTCAGGAACGTGAAATCCGACGTGGCCGGAGTGATTCGAATCAGTTTATCGCTGAGAGCAGTGAGAGTCGCGGCACAGGGGATTATCGCAGCTTTGAGACTCAGACAAAGCCTAAGCT
This sequence comes from Malacoctenus gilli, assembly GCA_032164315.1. Classification (NCBI taxonomy): domain Eukaryota; kingdom Metazoa; phylum Chordata; class Actinopteri; order Blenniiformes; family Labrisomidae; genus Malacoctenus; species Malacoctenus gilli. Next base: position 14,762,104 of record JASSRZ010000023.1, on the reverse strand, counting down.
ACTCAGCCATTCTCCTGTTTTTCAAATTGTCATGATCCGCTGTTTTATAAAAGCACTTTTGGACCTCCGATTGACCCCACCCCACCCACCCGCCCACCCACCCAAACAGCTTCCCTCGTATGATATTTCCTCTTCATTTGAGGCCTTGAATTTTGACACTTTGTCACAGTTTCGCCATCTATCAATGAAGACCGTGGAGGGTCTGAAAAAACTCTGGTGCGGGGGGAGCTCGCGAGGGAGAGTAAATAATCAAAACTGAAGCAGAACCGCGACTTTGCGCTCCGCTCTCCTGAAAGAACGAGCCGTACAGGGCAGAGCGCCGGACAATATTCTCCCACGGCTTCACAAAACCTTCTCGGCGCTGAATGAAACAGACGCCGCTCTGAGGCTCAAAGCGTGACCCTGTGGTGCTCCGACAGAAGAGAGGTCCAATCGGTTTTATTATTACATCTGAGCACATTGCGGCTGACGTGATGTGCCCATTCAAAACGTCCAAAATACCTTAATTTCTGTCGAATTATTCTTTCCAATTGTGCCCCGCAGGAGTGTTTTCCTGAAAGAATGTGGACAAAATTGCCCAATTACATGTGATCACAGAAACGCTGAGAGGCGTTTCGAAGGGAAGAGGGACGCGCGTCCCAGACAAACATGGCAGCCGCACACCGCGAGCACTTCGCAGACCACGAAAGACGCGTCTCACTTACGAAATGATTTCATTTCAAAGTCGTGTCGGGAAGGAGGCGGTCTGAGGCAGCGGTACATTAAACAGACCGCGGAGAGCCGTTTCTCTCCATAACACGGAGATTATGCCAGATATGTGCATCGGATAAGAGGAACAGCGAACAACAACATAAAAATGGGAAAAACTTGCAGTCAACATTAATCCAGCATCAGGCGGGGATCAAGTGGTTGGAGGAGGAGCAGTTTTGCACTGAGTTCAAATGGAGTCGATCCCTAAAAGGCGTGTTGGGCTGCACAGACCAGCCATATAGAGAAGGGATGCACGATTTATCCATCATCAAGTCAGTATCAGCTGTTTTTGAAATCGTTTTGGTCCAGTGAGCAAAAGTGACTCGATAACGGAGCCGACGAGCGTCCGTGCAGCTGCCGCGTCCTTCCGACGTGACGATCAGAGGACCGTGTGTCAGGTGGAGGCAGCAGTGTCCGCTGCATGAAGGCCAAATATGCCAAATTTTACCAGAAAGACCAACAGAGTCGCTTCGAGCCGTCAAACTCAACAAATTCAAGTCGCTCTTTTGACGAGCCGTCACCTGAAAGTTCGTAAGCAAACTCAGGAGCAGCAGACTGACATCGCAGTCGGTTAACTGGCTGAGCAGTCAAGGGAGGACATTGGATTCCCCCAATTGATGATTGAGTTTATTTATCAGTGTGTTCTAAAGCTAATTACTTATTAGATTATATCAATATTGGTAAATACTGGTGGCCAGCAAGTGTGGCAATATAAATATCATTAATCGTATTGGCCAAACCTCTAATATCACTGCTTCCGTCCTTCTCGGTTAAAACCGACTTATCAATGGCTTCAATTTGGGCCTCAGAACAACTTCACAACTTTTGAAAATGACCAAAACTGAGATATTTCCAGCCTAAAACAATAAATACCTGCTCCTCTCGAGTTTGTCTCCTCAGTTTGGCTCTTTAGTCGAAGCTTAGACCGAAAAGTCAGCAAGAAATGGCAGCAATTTGTCAGGGTGGAGCGTTAAAAAGCTGCGAAGTGATAAAGCAGCTCGAATATTTCTTCCTTGTAAGCAAAGTTCACACGAAAAAAGCGAGACACGCAAGACATCCGACAAACGACGGTGACGGTCTGCATGAGTGACTCGAACTGAAATAAATTGTATTCAGCTGGGAAATTGCAGCGTTTCACCTTAGTCCCAATGTTACAGGAGACAGGCTGACACTTTGAATAACCACGTTCGACATCCGCCGCCACAATGTCATGCCGCTATTTAAATCCTCGCTGCCATCGGCGGAGCTGAGCCGCTGCTCGTCTCACACTTCTGGGAGTCTCGCACCCGGTTGTGGGAAAGTAGGGAGCTCTGCGCCGGTGATCTGAGTTTAAAAAAAAAAAAAAAAAAAACCTCCTCATATCTTCTCATTTCGATTCAGCCGAGGATCAGAACAGAGGCTGGGAGGGGGGGGCGGGGGCTGAGATAAAAGCCGAGCCACCTGTTTGTGAAGACACACGGAGAGCGCCATTGAGCAAGCTCTAATTGGATTAGGATTAAGTTGCAAACTAGATGAATCCTGATCGAATCGCGCAAACACCGAGGGACCCGCCGAGGACGGTAAATCCTCGGGATGCGTTTTCTGCTAAATCAGCGGGAGCGCCACGCGTTCTCAAAACGGGACGGCGTTTATTGCATTGGAAATTGGCCTTCATAATTCGATTGTTGGCTAATTTGTAATGGAACTTGCAGGACTGTAGAATACGATGGCTGCAGGCCGTTCATGCATTATGCATCCGTGATATTCAATTATTTATATGTGGTCTGATCTTTCAGAGGGGCCAAATCGTCACGATGAGCTCGAACGCAGCGACACTAAAAGAGCAATATGCAACTTTATCTCGAACGACGTCTCGGGTCCGACCCACAGGAAGGTTTTCCTTCTTTGTTGATGCTTTGGGACATTTGGCGGAGGAATAAAAAGGTGATATTTCCTGGTCGATTGGTCTCGTTCACGGAAGCAGAAGTAAAAATAAATGCACATATCGTCGTGGCAAAACAAATCGATAGATTATGGACGTGCATCGTTGTTGCATAATGTGACAAAAAGTCTTATATAAATCCACTTCCTGTGTCAAAATCTGTTTTTTTCCCTCCAAATTCATAGTTTGCAGGAACAAACAAACAAAACCAAAATATTTTGGAATAAATATTCAAATATTCCAGACTATTTTGGAATAATTCATGAATCTGGTATTAAAATTAGAATTAAATTACCAGTCGTCTCCATTCTTAATGTAATTCATCATGTGCTGTGGTTTAAAATTATTCAGCCCAGCTCTTTAGCGTCACAGTGGGATAACCAGTTAATTAACTGACCTGTTTGTGTTTCCAAACTGCTCCCCCCCCCCACTCCTGTGTTGCCTCCTCTCAGGCTGCGACTGTACACAGCCTCTAATTCGTATGCCGAAGGCGCCCGCTGAGCTGTGGCTTGTCGGAGCCGATAACTGGGCCTTTTCTGTCCGATGTATTTGAAAAACAGCGAGGAGAAGGGGCGGAGGGATGTGGATTGGATACAGTGTCCTAATTAAAGCCGACTTGTTTGTTCCACCTTTTAGCTGTAAATGCATTGCACGACACCCGCCTGGAGACCGAACCCCCCCCAGAGCCGGCCAGGCGCTCCGCCGTAACTGCCGGAATGAAACGCTGCTCGCAGGACCTCGCGGCAGATTACCGCGCGTGCACTCGTACATCACCTGGCAGCAATTTAGAGAGCCGGTGCCCCCGCCCCCACTTCCAACGACATGCGGCGGAAACCTCGCCTACATTACCCACAATGCCGAGCTTGTGAAAAGACAGAAAATCACCAGTCTTCTATAAATCTTATAAACATTTGTTGTTTCTTTTCTCTCTCTCTCTCTCTCTCTCTCTCTCTCTCTCTCTCTCTCTCTCTCTCTCTCTCTCTCTCTCTCTCTC
>JASSRZ010000023.1:14741080-14754541 GCA_032164315.1 Malacoctenus gilli | reverse complement strand
TCACTCTCTCTCTCTCTCTCTCTCTCTCTCTCTCTCTCTCTCTCTCTCTGTGTGTGTGTGTAACTACAAGCTCATGTTGATCATTATTTTGACACCGTTGGATCAACAACAGCGTTATCAAGCAGGAGTGCGCCACTCAAGCTGCATTAAAACATTAGAGAGAACAATTACAAAATAAACCAAATGACGGAAATCAAAAGTCGAAACCTGTGTAATCCATTTCTGGTGTGTTGGTCTCTGCACTGCACTTCTTTATGAAATTGTTCCTCGATTTAACAAGTGACAAGTTCATCTCTAAAGTGCTGCCTGTGATCAAATGTGTTGCACTTATTTCCCAGGAGGAAAACAATTGAAAGTTGTAATATTTTTTAAGTGAAAACAGGGAGAAGAATTTCTGCAGTGATAAAAAGGACAATTATCCCCAACTTGGCCGTTCGGTTACCTGTTTTGATTCCTTTTTCCTCCGCGGTGGCCCACAGGTGGGCAAGATCCGCAAGACGGCGGCGAGGCGGAGAGAGTACCACATACTCTTCATGGTTCTGACCACGGCGGCCTGCTACCTGCTGTGCTGGATGCCTTACGGCGTGGTGGCCATGATGGCGACGTTCGGCCCGCCCAACATCATCAGTCCCGTGGCCAGCGTGGTCCCGTCGCTGCTGGCCAAGAGCAGCACCGTCATCAACCCGCTCATCTACATACTGATGAACAAGCAGGTGAGCCCTTCGAGTCAACGTGGAGGCGGCGCGACAGTTACAACTGCTTTATTTACACGGTAAAAAAGGACAGATTACAACAGCTGAAATCATACAAATGGTCTATTGAAACATCCATTCAAGTGTAATAAGAGGAGAATTCACCGAAACATGAGAAATAAGACAAACACCCAAATAGCTGCTGGGAGTGAAAGACAAACTTCACCCTTATTGTAGCCAGTGGTGGGCGTCTCTGTGTCTCCTCCACTTCTCTGGAATACTGCAGGCAACTGCAGGAAGGACACGTTTTAAAAAAATGAAAGACTCATCGCTGAACAATCCTTCAGAGGCAGTGTGGTGGAAAAACGTCCCACAACCCTGGAGAAAAAAAACAAACAAAACGGGCCTCGAGAGCACGACGCTGGGAGGGACGAAATGTTCACGTACGACACCACCAAACATGTTTCCTCATCTCACTACACCACCGTCAATATGAGGGTTAATGTCAAGTTCCAGCACGACGTCCTCTAATTAATTCCAGCAATAAATATGTCCCCTAAAAAAGGAGGAAAAACATAATTAAATTCGACCTTAAGCATCCCAGAGAAAAAGCACCTCAGAAGTTCTGCTGTGACTCCGAGTCCTCATCCTGCAATTAACCCGCCCAACTGGGATGTAATTAACCATAGAAATTGGCACTATAGTAAGACGCAAAGATGTGATTGCCGGAAGGCGTCGCACTCGATGCGGTGCTTGGAGAAGGGGGGGGGGGGGGGAGAGGATGGGAGTCGCGGCGATGCTGGATGTGACCCACGAGCATGCAAGTAAAAGCCGGCGAAACATTCCTTCAAGAAGAAAACTCCTAAATCACGGCCGCCTCCCACAACGTGAACGACAACCGGGTGGGTTGCGGGTGGGGTGGGGGGGTTCCTACCGGCAGCACAGTACAGCACAGACAGATTAAGAAGTAGCCCTGATCCTGATTTGCATGCCGTGTGCGTTGGAAACTAACAGACCGTTAGAGAGATACATGGAGACGATGTCCAGGGCGGCTTCTTTTTTTTTTTTTTTGCACCTTCAGTGTGCTACAATCACAACCACTAAAAAAAGAAACAAACACTAGTATCATTTTTACCGGAGACATGAACCCAGAGCACTGCCGGAAACCTGCGTGACTTCCAAAAACACACCGAAGTTTCCTCAAACTTTTCCTTTTTCTGGTTTTTTTTTTTTTTGGTCGGGGCCTCTGGTTGGATCCTAAAAAACAGCTGCCCGCTCTCCTGGGTGGAGGCCTTTTCCAGATAACTGGGGCTGGGTATCAGAGCTCACTCGCTTCTTCTCTTCTTTTTTCACAAAATGTGTCTGAATCACTCAGACAGGGCGCGTCGAGCAGGGCGGAGGGGGGCGGGGCCACACAACCTCCACGTTTAACACGGGATCATTGATCCGCCGTCGACAGCACTAACGCGGCGTGAAGCAGCTACATCACTGGTCATTACGGCGCTGTCAATATCTCATTGTGGGGAAAATGCTTTCAGGGCAATAAACAGAATATCACATCAATGTGATGAAGTACTTTTGTCGTGTCAGTAATTCACTGAATTAGTCATTTTTCTTCCGGTCGTTTTCGTCGACAAACATGCGAAAAAACACCTTTTTCTCAACTGAAATCCACGAAAAAATGAATTGAAATTAAAATTTCATCCTTTAATATAAAATACTAAAAATTGGCAACAACGTGGTTAGAATAAGCATCAATGTTTCTCTCGTTCAGGCCTGGGTTCATCAAGAGGAAAGACGCCGTCGTGTTTTGTAGTCACAGTGTGTTACTGATCAATTTCAGGTTAATACCCAGCCCGAGTCGGCCCCCCAGAATCATCTACAAACTACGACACAACTACCACAGAGCCGTTATCTGCACATCAAACTACTCGAAGCAACATTTCCCAGATGTTTTCACATCTTTTTACCAAACCACAACCAATGGCACGAGCACATTTTGTAGAAGAAGACACTGAGTCACCAAAAATCTCAGTCGGAGGAAAAAAGTTTCCCCAAAAATTCTGCCTTTATCAGCGCAGGGAATAAAAAACCAAAAAAAAGAAAAAGCCCCACAACCCACCGACTTCTCCACTCGGACTAAATCTCTCCGGAGCCAGCTGCGGCTCGCTGTAAACATAAAAAAAGTCGTCCTACCCGGAGACAAAAGCAAATCTGAGGAGATCGCCGCCCCAAATTCCTCTTTTATAATCGTCTCCGCTCTTGAGCTGCAGACCGGTACGGAGTAATATGGGAGGATTCGGGAAGGTATGAGACATTTATAGTTAGGGGGGAAGGGGGGGGGGATCTGCTTCATGCTCTTACATTACAAAGAATTAACCCTGCAGTTCGCTGCACGGCGAGCCCACGGCGCCGTGGCGTCGGCGGGGCTCCGGCCGGTAAGGGGGATGGGGGGGCTCGGCCCGCAATGCGCGATGGTGAAGTTACATTCAATAAACAGTTAACTGACCATCCAAGTATTTGTTTTAAAACCAAAAAAAAAACAACACGTGTATGTGGGGGAGCCGGGGGGCTGGTGATCTCGGAGGCAGAGCCGAGGGTCTCCCTGATGTACGTCACTTCGGGAGCGTCAGCTCGAGCCGGGAGCGGAAACTGCGACCCTGCCACGAGGAGTACTGCATGCGTCTGAACAGTCGACAAGGCAACCCGAGGGGAAGTGTTCGCTCGACCACGAGGCACAGGGTTACGGCTGTTGTGAGCACCTGTTTGTTCTGCAGATCCGGTCCACACCCCCACATCCCCCCCCCCGCTCCTCCCCCCACCGAACAGACAGCGCACGTCGCGGCGAACTGGCGGTTGGCAGTCGGCGTGCGCTGGACAGTAATTCAGTATTCAGCTCAACAGCGTCAGTAGTGAGACTAATCCCCCCCTCGCACTAAACACAGCGTCTGATTTCACAGGAAGATATGTACAGTAATCTGAATGGCGTGAAAGCGCCGCTTAATTACATTGTCTCAGACCTGCCTTTCACACTGCGCCCCCCCCCCCACCAGCAGCAGCACCACCACCACCACCACTGCATGCCGCCGCTTGACGCATGTAAAAGAAGTTTGTGTGATTGTATGACGACACTGCGTTTGAGACATTCAGTGTGGATGAAGTGTATATTCTCAACCCTTTAGACCAGTAAGAAATGTTAAAAAAAGAAACAAATCCCCCCCCCCCCAAAAGAGTCCACTTCTATAAACAGTGGTCTTTCCTTTAAAGTGGAGAAACCACTCGCACTACTGCAAAAACGGAGATTTTACACAATCGAAAACACACCTGGGTTGTTTTGTTTTTTTCTACCTTAAATATTGATCTGTTGCTACTCTAGTCAGCTCCACAGCTAACGTGGCTCAGCTAAAGCAGAGAAAACTCTTCTTCTTCTTCTTCTTCTACTTGTTTTTTTTCTTCCTCTCCCTCCGTCTCGGAGACTCCTCCTTCCCGTCTCTGGTCAAGTAAACAGTTTTTATTGAAGACAAGGTCTCTCGGAAACCTCCCCGCTGATCCCTGCCTGGAGGGCTATGGCTTATGCTCTTCGTGGGTCTAATTTGAAACTTGTAAGCTTCAGCCTCCTTGTCTGCAGTGGCTTTATTGCACCTTTTCCCCTTGGTCAGCCAGGAAAGGCCAGAGTGTCAGTTTGATGTCCAGGCTCAGAGGGTCAGGCTCGATACGTCAGATGTCACAGTCGACGGCGTTGAAGCCCGGGAGAGTGACGCGGCCCTTCCGGCGCAGGTCGCTCTCGGGGCCCGTGTTGATCCGCTGGATCAGGCTCTTCTCGAAGAGGAGGGGATGGTAGGCACCCAGTGTACAGGCGGCGTCGTAGTAACGCTCGTGGTAGTGGCACAGGTCCGTCTGCCTCATGGAGGGAATGTATTCGTACACGTGCACCTGCTCGCACAGCGCCATCATCAGGAGGATGCCTGCAACGGGAGCAGAGGGACAAGCTTCAGACACTTTGAGAATCCACTGCAAAAAAAGGAGATTTTGCCTCATTTCCAAGTCAAAAATATCCTCTCACACGGTCAAAAGTCAACCTGCTTCATTCAAAGTTTTTTTTTTTCTATTTTCAAGACTCAATTTTCACCAGTTTTATTGGCAGGTTTCTTTTTTTTTTTGCTCATTTCAAGTTCAAGCAGAGTTTTTGCTGTGATATGAGAAAAAAATGATCAGTCTGTGATACAAGTGGAAATCAATCCAAAGACTAACAGACCTTGAAATGAGCAGGGGAAGAAAAAAAAAATCGGACTTTTTCATGTTATTTGGTCTTATTTTGAGACTGAAAGGAGATTTTTGAAATGAAATAAGAGTGAAATACTTTGATTGTGATCGTATGAAGTGCTTGAAACTCCTGGTGAGGAAAAACGATATGAACTATCGTAAATGAGGCGTGACCGAATTCCCAGAGAACAAAAACGTGACGTGTTTAACCCCGCCCCCCAAAAAGACTTTGGAGAAACTGAAAACTACACCAGCAGCTACACGAAAAACAAACACCAGAACCGAGCAGTCCGAGTCCATCTTTTCACCCAGAAGTGGTTTGAAGTGAAGCTAATTTAAAGCCTTTAACACCTAAAATGAAAAATCCGATCCTTTTATTGCCCAAGAATAAAACACCTGAAGCGATGCGCACCTTCTTCAGGAATACCGTGTTTCACACTCGCCTCTTGGAGTGTTTTCATCCCTGGAAGTTGTGCCGCTTTTTTTTTCCTGTAGCGTTTGGTGATGCGTACCGTTCTCCTGGTGCGCCGCTGACTCCTTAATCAACGTTACGCTCCGACTCGGCGAGGCGCAGTCCAAACACCTTGAAGGGCAAACGTGTTTAAAGACGTTGCCGTCGGTTGCGTCACACTGAAAATCCTTTATCGGAGACGCGAGCCAGATGCCGGTTTTTTATTGAATTATGGCGATAACGGAGCATCTCACGGCTGGTTCAAACACTCAGGGCTGCTGTCTGTAGCCGGCTTTAATTTAGATAAATGAAAGGCTAATGCGAGATTGATGAGTAAAGTGAACAACATTTTTCCCCCATATAAAGAAGTGACGACTCCAACGTGACACGATAGCTCCCAAAGAGAAAAAGTATCCGTGAAGTAAAACCGAGCAAACGAGATTTTAGGTTGTTTTGACTACGGGGGGAGATCAGAGACGCAGCCGATGTGAACCGAGCAATTAGTCATCGGCATAAAGAGAAAAAACCTCAATAAAGAGCTCGCCTGAAACCATTTGATCTCCATTTGATCGCCGTACAAACAAAAAACAAATGGACCCGAGATGTGTGATGAAAACAAACGAGCCGTTCGGGAAGTTGAGTGAAATGAAGGAGGGAAATAAACCCAAAAATGCAAGTTCATTTGAGTCTTACTCAAAGGAAGCTGTGTTTGAGTTTTCGCTGGTTTCCTGATACTTTCACACAAACGCTTTTATCTTCTCTTCATGTTTCCTGGTCAGGTTTATTCCGCGGGGACTCTTTGTAACCTCAACACGTGTGTTTGTAAAGAAATCAGGATTCCTTCGCCCGCTCGCTGCATTTTTTTTTGTCCCTGACGACACCAGACTCCACCACAGTGGGGAAAAGGTGTCCAGTGAATGCAACAGTGAGATAATGCCAGAAAGCTCGCATGTAAAGCCGATGCTGACGACAACAAAGATAAAACGTTCTCGGCATTCGCGGTTTATTCCAAAGAAATGTTTGAAGTTACCCGCGTGAATAACGTAGAGGGTGGGTGGAAGCGTCCTTCATGGGGCTCGGTGGGCACATCGAGTACATTGCACAACATGCTTTAGTTCGACTCGCGCTCAAGCAAAGTTGATTCACGAAGACAAAGCTTTTTTTATTTGCGTAGCACCTCTCAGTAAGAGCAATCTCAAGTAGGTCACAGTTGCATAAAAAAACCCCACACTGATTGCTTTTGCACAAGTGGCTTCGCTGCGTTAAAGGGAAGCACCTGCGAGTGTGTGTGTGTGTGTGCTTTTGCCAGCTGAGGTTCACACCTGAAACACCTTTCAGAGCCTCCACGAAGTTTGGAGTACAAAGTACTCCAGACGCACTCGGCAGGCAGCGATGTAAATTACACTGTGAGCGTAAATGCGGCGTTCATTTGTGTTAAAAGAGCCGGCGTCCTCAGCAAATGTCTTCTTGAGACAAGAGAGAAAACAGAACTGAATACATAATATATGAAGACTGCGAGTTTTTCCTGCCTCTGCGCGCTCAGCAGGATATCTTCCACGCACTTTGATATGTGGCCAACATAAAGTGCAGCGGGTTCGCGCACATATATTGAGTTTCCTTTCCTTGTTTTTTATCCGACCGCGCTTCGCACATTCCTGGTGATTCCTATTTATCGCTTTCTCGTCCCGCTCAGGTGATCCCGCCTCTCCGCGACTCTCCTCAAGCATAACAATTCGCCGAGCCCCCTGGCCGCGTTGTGATCCCAGACACGTGACCGCCGGCTGGCTGTTTTGGTTTCGTTTCCAATTGGCAATCTTGCTTCCTTCTCTGATAAATTACACGCAAAATTCCAGTCGTAATACGCAAGAACAGAGTTTATATCGGTCCCACAAAAAGACGCGTCTTGTTGGGGGAAATTTTCGGAACGAAATCCTAACCGTGGCGTCAAAGCTGCTCTCTTATAAAATAACATTATTAACTTGTGTAACCAAGCTCCCAGTGGATTACACATCACTAGCACGCCAGGTAGTCGGAGCTAAATCAAAAAGAAAGAGAAAAAACCTCTCTATGAGTCAACAATTACTACTCGGAAGGAAGAGAGTGACATAAGAGAAGGCAGAAATAGCCAACATCATGACTCACTGTCTCAAAATACTCCGGAAACCGATGAAAACGAGAGGCAGCACTTACGTTCCGGCAAGCCAGCGCCTCGGACTTTCTCCGGCTAATGTGTGAAATGACCTCCGAGGTGGAATTAACCTCGGAGTGTTCGGGAGCAATCTGCAGGGCCGGCGTGACGGACCATTAGGGGATCGTTTTCTCTCCTCTGGTGACACAACATGTTGGACGCGCGGACATGAAATCGCACTAAGGCATGATTTACGCCTAATCAGACACGGCACCGACCGGCACCGTAGGTCTCCCGGACGGTGCGAATCCAAGGTCAATCTGTCTCCAGCGGACTGAGGAAAACCGTCTCTGTCTCTGTCTCCGTCCCAGTTCTACAGGTGTTTCCTGATCCTGTTTCACTGCAGCCGCTGGTCGTCGGACAACGGCAACACCTCCATGCCCTCCAAGACCACCGTCATCCATCTGAACCGACGCATCCACAGCAACACGGTGGCCTGCACCGCCCACATCTCCACCGACGTGCTCAACCCGTGCTCCAGCACCCCGGGCACCAAGCACACCAACCCCCCTGAGGCCACGCCCTAAGCCCCCCCCCACCCCCCCACGAGGCGGCGGCGAAGCACGAGTGACTGAGCTCCATAGCTGCACTTGCATTGTGACCTACAGTGGAATGTGGACTAATGCATGAAGCATTTAAACAGTAAATGTACTCGATGTGTGAGCTTGTGTCGGTGCAGGAAGGAATCATTTCGTGTCCGCTTCAGTTCCGATTTTTTACCAGTGTTTTTCCTATAAAAACACACAAAAGTACTAAATGTCCACATAAATAGATGTGACGTGCGTGAACATCGGATCATTACAGCCCTGTGATATCTCATAACTTACTTTCAAAGCCAAACATTAAAAATTGTGGTATGGCAGTTTTCATTTCTCTAAATTTAAGATGAATTTAGCACTTCCTTTAAAAAATGCAATCCAAAACAAGTCGATTTGAGAAGAAATTCTAAATGCTTAACGAGAAAATCTCGAGAATTCAAGAATTGTTATTTTTTCTTACTGCTGAAAGAGTCAAGTTTGAAAATAAATTCACATTTCTCCGCAAGGTTCACACTGTCAAAAAAATGCGGAGCTCTGCCGATTCAACAGCTGTCTAGAAAACGCTCGCCGGCGCCCCCTGCAGGGAGGTTAACATGGGAGGAAAGAGCTGAACGGTCGACAGGGAACGGACGGAACGGACGGCGTGTAGGAGGTGAAGGTGCACAACAGTAACTGCAGGCTGAAGGAGAGAGTGGAGAAAAAGGTGAAAGAGGTCGGAGGAGTTTTTGCAAGGAGCTGGGCGAGGTGGGGATCTATTTTTAGCAACGAGGCTTGTTTAGGAAACAGGCGAGAAGTGGCAAAAAAAACTTTGCTATTTGCAAAAGGAAATTGGACCATTGTTCGAAAAATACAAAAACCTTGGAATTTATCGAAGCAATTCGAGTCGTTCATGCGAAAAATGAAGCTCGCTCAAGCTCAGAGAGGCAAAGTACGGCGAGATAAAGCCGCTTGAAGTCCGGTGTGAAGTGACCACAGCTGCCGATGGTTCGGTTTTTTTTAACCCGATGTGGGTCTAATGTGAGCACTGCCACTTTTTTTCTGAAATACACTTCACGCTTCTGGACGCGGCGTCTGCCCACGGCACCAAAACTCCTCCAAAACTCGTTCAGCGACCGCGTTCACCCGACCGGCCTGTCGTTACCGACGCGTGGGCCGATAAGAGGAGGACGAGAGGCGACGGGGGGGGGAGGGGGGCTCGGCACTGGTGGGCTGATGGCTGCAACCTCATGAACCTTCACGCCCCGCCGCCCAATTCAGCACTTAACGCAAATATTTTCAAAAAAAGTTCCTTTTCAGGGTTGTTTTTTCACTGTTTTTGTGAATCTTGTGGAAAGATTCGAATGCGGGACGCTTGTCACAGAGAAAGGAGTATTTTAGAGTACCTGAAAGGGGGATTTGCCTTCTGATTCGCCAGATCTGTTTATTATTTCTCAGTCGTTCGTTACTTCTACAGACAGAACACCCAGTGCCTATGCTTTGCTGCTTTTCAGTCAGTTGTCGGTGTGCCATGATAACTCAGATTTGTGCTTTGGTCAGTGGTTCGGTGGATCGATGTCGTCACTCAAGATTCAGTCTTCTCCTCCCATTTCCCTTCGGACTCTGTCGTGCTTTGACTGTAAATACGGCGAGAAGAAAAAAAGAAAAAGAAATACTCGTCTTCACGCGTGTTACCCCGAATTGAACTTTGACATTGTATAAAGTTGAAAGTTCTGAACTTTTGGTCTGCATGTAGGCTTTTATTTCGAATTACGTTGAACTGTCGTTCTCTCTTTTACAAGCGTGTTACTCCATTCTGTTTGTATGAGAGAGAGAGAGAGAGAGAGAGAGAGAGAGAGAGAGAGAGAGAGAGAGAGAGAGAGAGAGAGAGAGAGAGAGAGAGGGAGAACCACCTCCATTCTGGTCAGACTGATAAAGGGACAAACATCTGGGGTGTTTCACAATAAAATGTCACGTCTGACCACCCAAAGAAAGTGTTCCCACCAAGGTGAAAACTGCGATGCACCCGAGGAGACGGCCGTGATGCAGCAGTGTCAAAGAGCCACGTTATCAGTGGGACATCTGTGTTTCAATATGGCTTGTCCATAGAAGGGGGGGGGGGGGGGTCCCCGTTGCCCGGCTCACTGACCTCCCCAACTGGACATCACGAACGCAGTCGCGTTGAACTGATGGAAACCCGACGTCGTGGAGTGAAAGATGTTCCGGACACGCAGCGCGGCGGACGGGGACTAACGGACGGCGCCGCCGCCGGACGCTGATTCTGACAATCTTTGACCGGAGCTCAACCGGAAGCCGAACTGAGCCAATTCCAGCGGCGAGCGGGAAGCCGACTCGGCGCTCCGTTCATTTGTTCATTTGATGTGGGGTTTTAATCGTTCCATCCAATTGTTTGAATAAATATTATCGCTGTTACAAACCAAACGGCAGCTTCGTTGTGTTCCTGGGCATAAAAATATTCGAGCAAACGAATGACACAGGAAGTTCTGAAGAGACAGTTGACTCTCGTCAGTGGACAATGTCGGTACTCGAAAGCTTTCCGATGTCCGTGTCTCATCTTTGGGGGGAAAAAAGAACATCAGGTGGCAGGAAGCCACCTTGAGTGCAGACACTTGTGTTTATTAAAAATATGAGATAAAAGACAAAAAATGATCTGAGTGATCAATTGAGCTCAAACAATAAGAGCAATCTCAACCAGCTGTTTTCTATCAAAGCAGAATACTTGAGCCTCTCAATCCTCGCCATCATCTAAAGAGTAATATTAATAATACACTGTATTTATACATCACTTTTCATGACACTCAAAGTGCTTATTGGATACATTATTCATCCACACCCCTGTCAACTCAGTGGTGGTACGCATGGAACCAATGCCGACTGACAGGGGTCTGCGTTTGCAGCCCCCCCCCCCGGGAGGCTGGGTGTCGAGCACAAGGACCAAAAGCGCAAAGATGGCGAATCTAACGAGGAGGGAGCACGATTCAAACAAACACTGTTTTGGCTCCCAGCTGAGCCGTGACATCAACTTGACCTTTCGCGTGTCAGCTTCTCAATGGGCCAACGACCCGTCTGGATCCACTGTGCCAACAGACTCCAGACTCCAAAACAGCATTCGGGTGGGGATAAAAATCCCTGAGACGAAGAAACCGATTCCAGTAGTTTGCGGCTTCCTGCTTATGACCAAAGCTGATCAACAAAGCCTCGTATACTCACTAATGAAATAAATACGAGTTGTGTTTCTCAGCTGATGAGAAATTGTTAGATCGTTGTCGTGTCGCATTTTTTTAAAAATACTTTCCTCGAAAGAAACCACACGTAAAATTTTGCTTCCAGATGGTCTGCGTCGGTAAGTTTGATCGCGAAGAAGTCGACTCTTTCAAAGCATTTCCAGTGGAAACGGCAATGTGGGGAACTGAAGCATTATTGTGGAAGAAACCAACATGGAGTGCATATTGACATGCTGAAGAGCGTCTCAGATGAGCTTACCGTGGTTACATTTCTGTCACCCCCTGCAGAGGTGTGCTGCTTTGGTGTGCACTGCGCAGCCACTTTGCATGCTGATAATGTCACCGCGCGTGGCGAAGATGAAAAAACTCCATCAGGTCGCAGCTTGTGCACGTGCGTGTGTGCGTTTGCACCCGTATCTGCTCGCTGAGCAGGCGAGGAAATGGGGAAGATAAGGGTACAAAGGCGGCCACGGACGCACAGGCGCGCGCCTGCCGTACGCCTACAGTATGCATGAAATGTATATGCATGTACGTGCGTGCACTCACCTATGAAGCCGGATGAGGGGGGATTGGGCTGGATGTTCTCCTGAGTGTTGCCCTGAATCACGTCCCACAGTCGCCACACGTAGCTGGGGTGGAGGATGTAGAAGGGCTGGTCCGGGTGGAGCTTGCGATGCTCCACGTACGGACCGAAAAGGTTGTAGTCCGGGCTGGCGTACCACTGGACGGGGAGACAGAAGAGGGACGCCAAAATGGAGAATAAGAATCTGGATTTGCGATGGTTGTTTTGAATCAATTCCATCACTAACAGCGCCGTTTTTAACAGACATCACATCGTCTCATTGCTTTGTGCGTTTCCCTTTCGTGTCGTCTTTTCTTTGACAGCTCTCATTTTGTGCAAACACAATAAAGAAGGTTGTTTTTATCTAATCAATGAGTAACGTTTTGGAACTAAACATCAATCGAGAGATTATGATGTGATGAACACAGAAAATAAGATAAGAGACGAAGGTAATTTTTCAGGGGAGGAATTCAACACATCTAGGATTCACCTCAAAACTGACTTGGCTCGTGTGAGGCAACACAGTGGGGGAAAAAAAAAATCACTGCATTTTTAAATGTCTACATTGATATGGTGGGTTTTTGTTCACCTCTGGATCAGAATTCAGGCTATATAATTAAAACCTGAGTTTATTTGACTCTCAGGCACCTTTCAGGGCAAAAACGAAAGAAGCATTCACACGAAACCCTGCTTTCAAGCTTGCGAACGCACGCCAAGTCTGCAAATAAATATATGTTGTGGTTGTTCGCGAAACAAACTGTCTCGAGTGAAGAGATAAAAAGCAGCGAAAGAAAGTTTTTTATTGATTGAGAAACGGCATTTTTGTAGCTGTACGATTCCTCTGATTTGGACAAACACATTTTTCGCATCGCTCTGATGAAACGCCGCGTCGAGATCTGTCATCAGACGACGCGAGACAAAGCGAGCTTTCACCGAGGCCGCGGAAAGTTTCTTAAACGCCGCAGTCTTCACGCCGCATGTGACAACACCAGCCAGATTACAGTTTTCAGCCCCTCGTCGAGTGTGTCGGCGGCAGAAGACGCGATTACGGTCAGGGAATATAAGCACATGTGGAAGCAGCTGTTCTCTGACTTCTCTCCAAAGAAACGCAGAGAGAGAGAGAGAGAAAAACAACACTTTCCGCTGCTGCTCTGCTCGCTCGTGTTGCGTTCAGGAGCTGCACAATAAAAGTGGCTCTTTTCTCAGTAACACTCTTTCACAGCGTGCGGGGCGATATTTTATTCATGCGACGTTTTTGTCGTTACTCTTCGGGATGAATAATACACGAGTTACATGTTAGGTGGAGAACAAAACGGAACTAAAACGCAGTTAATGTACGATACCAAAATAAACATTATAGCTGGAGTGCATTGGAAACAGGACGCGCGTGCGGCTCGCGCTGAGTGAATATTCTTGTCGCGACGAGGACGCTCTCCTCCCGTCGCCACTCCGGCCTTTTGAGGAGGGAACACTGGCGCCGCTGCCTCGTGGTCGCCTGGCGGGATTACTTCCCGCCAGATAACGAGGGGGGGGGGGGGGGGGGGG
>JASSRZ010000023.1:14722734-14741070 GCA_032164315.1 Malacoctenus gilli | reverse complement strand
CCGATTTTCAGTGAAAATCGGCTTTTCTTAACGTCCCCAGATTCAGACTCCGCAAATGGGAGTGCGAAAGAAACCAGAACGTTCTTCGGTGGAAAGAACAAAAAAAAAAAAAATCCACGTAATGCCGCCGCGCTGTCAACACAAACAAGTTCACAAACAGCCAGCGTAATGTACAGATAAAGGCCACGACAACCAAGCCAATCAGGAGGCCTAAAGACTTAATTAAGCAGGCCTTGTCACAATGGTTTCAGAGGAAAAAAAGGTCAGCTTGTAATTCAGGCCTCTTACAGGCGACACACAAGCATATATGTACATTTTCAATCAATGTCCCAGCTGCAATTTTGCCGCGGAAATAAAGGAGAACCTCCCATCACTGCCTGTAATTTGCAGTTCTTCATAAAAGAAGTGAAATACTGGCTTGTCAATTAAGTGCTTATCTGAATTATGAATGACTCAGATTTTAAATGAAGCTTTAATTACCCACATTATGTAGGACACGTTTAATGAGACATATAATGCACTCTCTGTTTTCCTGTGGGTTTTTTTTTTATCTACTATGTGAAGGGTTGGCGTGCGTCTCCCTCTGTGTTTGCCCTGCGATGGACCGGAGACTCGGAGCGCATCGACCATTTTGAGCCCTTACAACGGAGGTTACAGCGACTGAGAGTCGGAAAATAATGAGCAGCGCACATGAAGAAGCTTAAAAGAGAAAACAAAAACATTGTTAGTTCAAAGTCTGCGCACAAACGCAACATTACTCATTAAAGCTCTTCTCTTTTTGGGTTGATTAACTTCAACTTGGCCGGCCAGACATTTTTTCATCTGCAAATTGGTTTGCGTTCATTACTCCGTCTGGCTGTGCTTCGTGGAAAGCTGATTGCAGAGAGACAAGCGCTTTAAAGACTGCTTGGCAGCTGATTGGTCGAAGCCATGATATGTCAGACAGGTGGTCTGTCCAATCAGCTTGTTCGCACTCCTGTTTCAACCAGAGGAACCAGCACCAAACCGTACGGCGCCTGGGTCCGGCGCTCGGCCCAATCAAGTGCAACCGTGCTGCGCCGGAGCTCAACTGAAGGGGGCGCCGTTCATCACGGCACGCTCGGCCAGAGCACGAAGCGTTGCGGAGGCTCTGGAAACGGTTCGAGTTGAACCAGAAAAACCACTCCAGTCCGGACGAAACGAAGCCGGTGGCAGGATTCACGGTCGGCGCCTTGGATGGCTGCATGGCTGCACATCCGGGATCGCTTCCCGGATACAGATTCCCATCACCGTACCCGCCTCCAGAGATGACGGACTGGTCCCAAAGGACGCCGATAGTTCCTGTCAATCTTTTGAAGTCGTTCTAAATCGGAGCGGTACAAGACGGACCAAACAGGCTTTGTAATCTCGCGTCATTTCACACTTTCGCAGGAAACCCCTCCATGCAGGGAAGTTTGGTTTACCGGAGAAAAATGTCCCGCCAACGATCTTAAACTTCAAGAGAAGTTTAATCTGCGGAAGCAACAAGAGGCCAAAAGAGTCCGAGCGTCGAGCTGGAAGGACGCAGAGTCCTGCGACCGCTTCTCTTGCTGCTCTCAAGCCTCCAACTTTCAAACTGCTTCACAACACAGTGCGGCCACACAACAAACGCGTGTACCAACAAATCATTCCCGGCAATTAATTTAGCCACGAACAAACTGCGGGATCGTTTGGTCACGATTATGACGGAAAGGTTAATCTTGAAGCTTTCAGCAGCCCGATAGGACCAAAGGTTGCCGCCCAGAAATTAAGTCGTGCAGTTCATTTGCCGGGACAAGTTTCCGACCGTTGGAACCTTGTTAATAGGAAACAGTGACAGAAAATTAATAGGTACCGAACGGGGACACTTTAAATATATTCCAATAAGTGGCCTCGTGATTCAAATCACAGGCGGCGCCGGCTGCCGGCAGCATGGGAATCAATTTTAATTGCAAACCTGATCACAGAAAGCTATGATTTTATTGATCGCGGATGAAAACACACTGCCTGAATAACAATTATATAAGGAAGCCTGAGAAAGAGAAGGAGACGAGGGGGGGTGGGAGCAGGACGGAAGACGGACTCACAATGATAAAAAAAAAGGGGGAAAAAAAGAGCGCAAACGGGAACAAGAGCCCTTTCAAGGGCAGGTGGAAGTCACACGGAGGAGGCAAAGATAAATGAGCGCAAGCAGCGGATAAGAGAGACAGAGGAGTGATGAAGGGGAGGAGGATCAACCGCCGGAGTGATAAGGCTTCGTGTCGTGTTTGTGCGGGCGAAATGACGGCGGTGGCGACCGCTGCAGCGCTGCCACGTACGGCCGACCGCTGACACGCCACCGGTTCGGTGCATCCAAACAAGACGTATGAATGAACCGCTAAAACAAAACGTCCTGAAGCGTGACGCGCGCTCAGCTCGCAACAGTTCCCCATATCCCGTTACCGCGGCGTTGACCTTGATGTCACGGTAAACACATCTTCTACCCAACCTGCTGGAGCGAGAACGGCGTGTTGTGTGGCGCGGCGTCTCCGCACGCACCTTCAGTAAGTTGACGGTGTAGGGGGCGGGGTCCCAGGCCACCAGGGTTACATTCTTGTAGATGGAGCTCGAGTTGAAGCGATGCCTGGGGTTGGCCAAAATCTGTGGACGGCAGAACGGAGACGAAACCACGAGGTCAGAAAAAGGAAGAAAAGGCCGCTGAAGGGAAAACAACGTAGAAGTTTCAGTCTGAATCTGTGAAGTTCTCACAGAAAGTACGTTTGATTACACTCAAATTTGACACCTTTGCATCGTTTCTAACCTTCATGTTTCACTTTTTTTTTCCACCTTTCATGATGACACCGAAACCAACAAGTTTCCACAAAGTGCGTGCAAAGCAAAAACATTCATTTGTCATCCAAAAAAGTAAAAACTCGGAGTTGCCACCAATGGAAATAACGCCTCCTCGGCTGCTTTGATAAGTCTGTTATCGCTACATGTGATTTGTTTCGAGGTTTGAAGTGTAGATCGTTAAAAACAAGTCGTTTAAATGTCCCCAAACAGCTGGAAGGAGAAAGGCTGTAGCCGAACATCAGTATGCGGTGGTCTTTTCATGTAAACAAACAGCATTTTCTCAGACAGATATTCAATTAAACCACTTTGAGATGAAAGAAACTAATCAGAGAAACCTTAAAAAAGACAGATTTTTTCGCCCTCTTTTCAGAAACGGGCCGCCTGGTTCCATTCTGATTCGATTTGAGTGCTTCTGTCCTTTTTTTCCCCCCGGGATAATGACAGTTTTCAATATCTGGTATCAATTCAAAAGAAACGTTTTTCGACTGAACATCGTCTGTCGGTGGACATTTGCACTGCAGGAGTCCTCAGTTTACGGCCGTACGCTGAAATCCGGTCCCTGGTGACAGAAGACAGTTTTCTGCAAGGAAAAAACACTCCATCATGGAGGAAACGAGGCTGGTGGAAAATACTTCCAGCGTAGAAGCGAGCGTTTCCTGTTTTTTTTCCCCATCGGCGAACTGCAGCCGAGCTGAAATTAATATAAATGACTGAATCACAAAACGGCATTGGATAATTGTTTCATTACGTGCGCATCCATATGCGTCACGTGCGTTTTCAGCGGGCGCTGCAGGAGATGCGCCTGTATTAATGATTCATTATTATGCATCATTCAAGGCTGAACTCTCACTTACCTGCGAGTTGATGATGCGGATGGTGGTTTTATTGCCCACGTCTCGCTCGTATCCTTCGGTGGGTGCCGCATTGAAGCGCAAAACTGCATCATGGGTGTCTGAAAGGGAAAGAATTGTCAAAAAGATGTCAAGAGAACGCCACTCGATTTGCCGGGTTTTCGGGAGGAAAATTGAGCAAAACGACGACCGTGGCGTCGTTACAGCGGCGGAGCAGCAGCACACTCGTGTTTTCACTGGATCTTTACACTTTTTTTCGTTCCATTCCTTCAACAAATATTTACAAAACAAACAACGACATCCACGGTTCAGGTCGAGCAGCAGCTCAGCTTGTTTTTTGTAGTTTCTCAAAACGTCAACATTTCAGGAGCGAATTTCTTTCAAAAACGAGCACAAAAGAAACGACACGTTTTCACGGCGCTGGGCTGGCGACGCCACAGTGTTTTGAGGCAGTTGCCGTGGCAACGCGCTGACTGGATGCAAATGATGATGACACTGGTAGTTATCGACAGGCGGCGCGGGGCTCACAAACGCAACCAAAGTGCTCTCCAGTGGCAAGTTACGGTAACTGATGGGCCTCCACTGACATCAAGGGTACTTTTCGCCCGAGCGCCGGAGCAGCTCCACCGGGCCGACCCGCCCGCTCGGCGACCGATGCCTCCCGTTGCCGCGGACGGACGTCCTTCGGAGTCCACGCCAATAGGAGATCGCGGGGGCTGATGGATGGTCGCGGTAATAATTACGAATTAATTTCTGCCCGTCCGCCCGATCGATCCTTCAGTCGCGGCCGCCGTCGTCCTCCTGCTTCCAAGTGACACCAGAACAGATGATCCTTCAGCTTCTGATCCGACGCCCCTTCATCACTGCCACCGGTGGGTTTTCAACAACGAGTGGCGCCCGCGACAACACTAACCTGCTGCAAACACTCCAGCACCGGCCATCTGTCCTCGGCGCCGCAAACATGTCTGTTTCCCTGCAGGACCGGCGCTCGATCGCCGAGGATGACGGCGAAGCACAAAAACACTCGAAGATTCTGAAGTGGGAGCTGATATCGGCAGAACCCCGACGCCGTTCTTCTGTCATCTTTTCTATCCGAGCTTTTAATTTGAAAAACTTTCCTTTTCTCACCTCTGGCTGTTGTACTTTTGTCGCCTCTATAGTTTGCAAAGAACTAAAGTACACCTGAAAGTCTTCTTTTGAAAGTTTTTCACAATAAAGGTCATTTTTGTATCAAGTTGTTGAGATCTTTGGACAAATTTAACCTAATAAAATGCTTCACTTTGCAAGTTTATTGTCTTTTTTGATTATTAACTACTGAATATAAGAGGTCTGAAACTTTCAATGTTTTTTTCCCTCTCGTTTTTAAATATTTTAGAATATTTTTAGAATTTTGCTTTGGATTATTTGACTTAAAAAGAAAGAATGCCAATTAATTTCAATTAAAACATATAGGGATTTTTTTTTGTTTTTAAATCAAATTGCATCACTTGAAGACAGAAAGAGAAAAAAAAACATTTATATAAAATATGAGATGGAGCAAACAAGTCGTCTCCCAGGTTTCATTTTTTTTTTAAATTTATATTCAGCCATCACTTATTTATTTTGTTTTTCGCGCCACCTTCACTGATTTATTTCCCCTATTATTCATCTATTTTTCATCTTGTTTATTTCATCATATGTATTTATCACAGCAGCCTTTCATGGAGCTCGAATGCATTTGAAACGTGTCGGTTACTTGCTGGGAATTCACCTCAGAAAAGATGGGAGTACGTTGATTTCCCATCGTTATTGCAGCAAAAATAAATCAATAAATGAAAATGTTTCCTTCCACGAGGGGAAAACTGAAGGAGGTAAAACTTGGCCGCTGCGGTGAGGAGATTATGTGAAGCCTGTGTGCGTGTGAGGGCTCTCCTGTTAACAAACTCCAGCTCACCTCCGTCACTACTGAAGTTGGGTGCATCGAGGGAGGAACAAATCGATCCGCCGTCAGGCTCTCGCTATTCACGCGGACAGCGGGAAGAACGTGAAGGCCAACAGCACCAAAACAAACGGGCTTTATGAGAAGGGGGGCGGGGGGGGGCACATTTTCATTAGAAAGGGCTGAGAACTCATGAATAATTCACCGCTGTACAGCCGAATGGGACCACAGCAGCGATCTTCCTGTTCGGCCTTCAACCTCCCGTCCGACACACGCCAGGCATCACCGACGTGGGTCAGTCAGCATGCGCACGAGTGTTTCTATCCGGCGAGTGTGAACGTCCGCGCGTTTGGGAATCTTAACATGTTACACGACAGCGTCAACGTCACGACAATCGACGCACAAGAGTCCGTGCGTGAGTGACAATGTCGAGAACGTGGACACAACTTGTTTACATTTGACATTTGTGAGCTTTTCCTCAACCAGTTGAATCAATTCAAAGAACTAGTTTATTGACCAAAGTTGCTCAAGCGTCTTTTTGCGTATTTTTCGTGTGGTCGTGACGTGTCGCAGCTCCAATAAAGAGCAGCAGTCGTTCGGAACGAGCTGAACCGGCTCATTTTCACACTTGCTGAGCTTATTCCCAGCAGCGGGATCGCCGGGCGAGGCAGCGCCCAACAGAGAGTAGCGGGGAGGATAAGAGACGCCGGGCGGAGGAATCGGGCGGCTTCGGGTTGCACAAGCGTTGGAGAGGAAACTCAAAGCCCCCGTGGCAAAGCGTGCTTCCTGTCCTGCTTCTGAATGCGTCGATCTGCAGTCGCCCGAAGAGGCAGAATCCAGCTTTCACATGCAAATGCAGAGAAAAGCAGACGAAACAGGCAGCGAGCGCAAAACTCTGATTATATTGTGAATTCAGAGGCTTTTCTTTCCCCGCGTTGAGGCCATTTTAAACTGATTACTCATTATGGGAAATGTCATCCGCACGTCCGTATCCTCCTTTTGTCGGCCCGCGTTTGGTTTTCTACCAGGTTACAAATTAAAATGACCTCTTGTGTTATTGCGAAATGTAAATCTTTCTTTCCCCCCTTTAACGTTCCCTTTGTGCCGAGTCCTCTGATGACGGCAGACGGGGACTTATCTCGAACACGTCGCCCGGTATGAAGGCGATAATTAGGTGGACGACTTTTCAATGTTCTCGTAGCGCTCGGACTCGTCGGTGGTCTCGCACCTTCCTCGCTTTACTTTTAATATCATTGACATTTTCACACAATGACCAGTTTTCACTTTCTTATCTTGATAACTGCCTAAATTTTACAATTTGACTGATTGTTACTCACTCATATTGGTTTAAAACTTGTCATTTTCTAAAGAAATCTACTTGTTCAGATATTGTACATGTTTAACATTTATTTTCCGTTGATACTTGTATTCTTGCAGTTATAGAACAGCGGTAATTACCACACTGCTAATGTAACGCTGCTTCCAGCTCTTAAATTGCGTTGTTGTACCCAGAACCACCACTGGAGGCCGCTATTTATTCACTTTTACATTATCGCCAAGCTATAACGGGGGTCTTGGCATATTGGGTTGCTTTGCGACCTCCGCAGACGGACCAGAAATCACAGTTTGAGAGAAAACTTTGACAGACTGATGTTTCTTTTGTTTCCTTTGCAAATTAGCTCTGTTTTGTTCGTTTCTTTAGATAAAAGCGCAAGAAAAGACAAAGCAGCCAAAGGCAATCAGACGTTCCAGGCAACAAGTTTTTCTAAAAAGAGATCTTTAACCTCTCACATACTATATTAATTTGCACCTTTCCAGACAACACTTTTGCTTCGGGGTGTTTGCATTACTTTTCTGTGCAGGAGCGGAAACAGCTCCCGGTTTGCTGTCCTTTCTTCGTCTCACCACACGATGGCAGCAACACATCGTCGCTCCGCAGTCGCTGAACCGTAAACGGGTCTCCGATAACAAACTGGCAGGATGAGCCTCCAAGAGCGACACTCACTGACCGCCTCGAAAGCCCAAATGTCAGCCGTCCTGCGAGCATCACAGCGATGTGGCGCGAGCCTCGTCCTCTGATAGGAGAGTCCCCAATTACAGCTGCATAATGTGGCTTTTGATAGGCGGCAGCCTTTCGGGGAAGGACCGCAGGACGAGAAGAAGACGACGACGGAGCCAGATCAATGGCCTTTGATTTCCTATTGAAGCCGAGAATTAATGCTACAAAGTCAAACTCACCCCCCCCCCCCCAACACTGTGGGGCTGCTCAATAATTAATCTGCCTCATAACATTTGTTTCATCGGCCAAGTCTCATCAAGCGGCGTCCTTCTGGCCCAGAGAGATGACGACACGGTGAGCCAACACCTTCCTGCTGTTTGACATTCAGATATAAGTGCTGGACCTCCGATGAGAGCTGGCGACGAATAACAACGCTTTACTTTGAAAACTCCGAGTGGTTCTGTCAACTCAGAGGCTTCTCACGGGTTCCTTGTTTCGGGGAAACAAAAGCTTGTTCACTTAACAACCACCAAGAAGCTTGAAGCTTGAGAGGCAGTCTGAAACCCGGATCAGGTCTTGAAAAAGGAGACTTTTTCTCGACTTATTCAGATGTTTGCACCGACAAACGTGCCTTTGGCATGCTGATAGACTTGATGAGGCTCCGCCGCTCACGCGCGCCCGCCGGCTGTCTGCGAACTTGTTAACACCTACGACTGATGTCACAACAGGAGGACTTTTTTCCCCGTCGAGTGTTGAATTACAGCAGCGCCGACGCTTCGCAGCGCCGCAGATTCAGGTGGCGCTTTGTGTCGGTCTGTAATCCGGGCCCAGCCAGCGTCTCTGTATCGCCGCCGCCACACGGACAAGGTAACAAAGTGACGCCTGAAAGCTGCGGCTCGCCTTCGTCCGAGTCTTTCTGAACAGCTGAACTCGCAAAGAAATGCAAGGAAGCTATATGCGAGGTGAAAATGCCTGATTGGTTATCGGAGGGGGGTCTCGGCTGTTTGCTTTTTTTTTCCCTGAGTAAGCCATCTGTCTCCGAGTTCACACTCGCCCCGCTTAGACGTGCACTGCCAAAAGTCTACTGAAAACACACACACACACACACACACACACACACACTAAGACACATAGCCTACTCGGCACACACTCAACTCTGCTCACAATCAGCTTGACAAGCTAATCAGCGAGAGGCACAAATAAACTCACGAGTTGTAATGACTGCGAGTGCAAACGGACGAGGTTCAGCTGGAAATGTACCATCAGGGAACACTGTGCTTCAGACACAAAAGGCCAAATCTGTGTTTTCTCTCTCCTTCGTTAAGTCGATAAGATGGACCGAAGCGGATCTTTACTCCTTGACAGCGACGCTCGCCTCGTCTCCAAGACGTGACGTGAACGCGTCTCCAAGTAGCATTGCAGTAACGAAAACAAAAAACTGAAGCGAAACTCTGACAGACTGGAAACAAACGAAGGAGAACAACAACGAGTGTCAACACAGCAGTCACAATGTTTTCTGTTCAAGTCTTCACCAAAAACTACCATGGCCTCCCGAACAGTGGTTCCTCTTTAAAGTTTCCAATTAAACTAGGATCTTCTTGGCTTCATTTTCGCCCAAGTTTACGCTTTTACGATTTCAACACTGATGCCACCTTAAGGACAAAGATATTTCCATTTGGCTTTTCGTCTGAGAGTGGCTCGCCACATCTAAGAGACACTTCTATTACTCAAAGAATTAAAGGTTTCGTCCATTTCGGATTGACGTCTGTTCGAGGTTACGAGTTGGTTTCAAAACTCGAGAGTCTTGAAAGTGGATTTGCATGTTCAGTTTTCTTCCAGGTGTGCTGGTTTGCATTCGCGGCCTATTTTGAGACACCAGTTAAACCTGAAACCTCTCCAAACTGCAGGAGAGCGACCGTGTGTGATCGCTGACCTCAGTGTTTATCGCAACCGTTGAATTCGGACGTGCGTTTCGAGTGTCTCGACTCACCAATCTCTTTGCCCAGTCCCGAGCGCAGGATGGCGCCGGCGGAGGTGACCACGGCGCAGGTCTTGAAGCTGCTCTGGTTCTTCTTCCTGTTCAGCTGCTCCAGGGGGGCGGGCGGCACCAGGTGGGCCCAGCCGAGCGAGGAGAAGGGCTGCTCCGAGCCGTCCACCGTCCGCAGCCTGGCCTGGCCTTTCATCTGACACAGCAGCTCCTTGGCGCTCTGCGCGGCGCTGCGCTGGCCGTCGTAGGAAACGTGATGCTTGTTGGCACTGACGTAGTCCTTCATGGCGCGCTGCAGGCGGGGACTCAGCATGTCGGCGGACACGCGGCCCCGCCACAGCCGCTGCACCACGGAGGCCGACTTGGAGAAGTAGTATTCCTCCAGGTTGGAGGAGTCTCCACCTGCTCCTCTCTCCGCCGTAGTCCTCATTCTGTTCCCCATTTCTTCCTCCTCGTTGTCTCTCTCCTCGTCTTCCTCCTCCTCGCCGCCGCCGCCGTGGTACCGCGCGGTGCCGCCCTGGTTCTGATACTCGGCGGTCTGGAATGTCCTCTCGCGGCTGCGGGTGACGGGGTCGGAGTGGGAGCCCACGTTCTCGGTGCCGAAGGAGGACCAGGCGGCCAGGCTCTGCGGGTCCAGGTAGTCCTGCCGGCTGGTTTCCTGGCTCCCGTAGTTGGCGTAGGGGGCGCTGTTGGGGCTGCGGCTCACCTCCCTGCTGGTCTCCGGGGTCGCCGAGCCAGCGGAAGGCGCCGGCTCCGCCTTGTGGCCCGGATACGCCGTCGTCAGGGGCAGAGCCAGCTCGGGTCGCGAGGCCGCGATGCCGTGCTGCTGATGGGAGGCCTGTATGGAGGCCAGGCGGCGCGTGTCGGGGTGCTGGGAGAGCAGCGAGCCGGCGGAGGTGAGCGGCTCATCCACGCGGGCGTCCAGGAAGTAGGAGAGGAGGGCCAGGAAGAGGAGAACCCAGGCGAGCATGCCCACCAGCATCAGCCTCCGCCACTGCCTCATGCTGGACTTCATCACCTCTCACTCGCATGCACCCCTGCTCAGCTGGCCCGCCGCCGAAAAAGCCCCGAGGCCGGGACCGAGCCCGGAGGTCAGCTGGAGGGCCTGCGAAAGAGGGCTCGGCGTTAACACCGCAGCACGGAGCACACGGCCTTTGAAAGTGACTGCAGCAGAGCCTGAAACAACAGCTCACCTGAAATGACGCCTCTACTTCCTCCTGCCCATGTGTCCACCGCGACAAAACAGGACCCTGTGAAGGAGAGAGGCAGCAATTAGCAGAGTCCAGGGTGCACACGCGCATCGGAGTGTGTGCATGAAAACACTGCGCTCACATGGACGCGCCGCAGGAGAGCCTCCTCGCAACAGAGACTTTTGGCTTCCTTCCACTCGCGAGTATAAAGAGAATTTTTCAAGAGTGGAACCGCTTTTCCGGCTCGTGTTTACGGCCTCTCCTTATGTAAAATTCAGCGCCTCACTCACAAGCGATGAGGCAAAGATCGCTCGGCATCTGATGGGCTTAAATGTTGCATCAAACAAGGCGGATCAAATACAATGTAAATCGTCTGACGCACCACGGAGTCATAAACAAACTCTTAAGCTCCCCCTGGAAACTGATTAGTGGAAGGTTTCGTACGACTTTCAGACGAAGTTCAGATCAATGCCGACTCTGAAGAGTGAAAGATGAGTTCAAATGGCGCTTTTTTAACCCGGGGGCTGAGGGACTGATGAGGCAGTTTCACTGAACACGTGAAGATCGAGTGACGATAGGAGAACGCATGTCGTGTCATTTTCTCTGGGACGACGTTGGTTTTGTGGTTTTGTGCAACTCACGTGAGCCGCCAACTGTTGCTACTTTCTGCCAAGTTTCACTTTCACCAGGCTGTGCTGTGCACCCTTTTGTCCCCCCCCCCGTCCCCCGCCCCCCACCCCCTGCTGGTTAGATGCCGAGGAGGGCGGCAGCACCCGTTGAACCTGTGTCTGCATTTTGCAGAAGTGTCGCATGTGTGGCGGTTGTGGCGGAGTGTGGTGTTTCGGAAGAGACACACAAAACATGATTCGGCAAAAGGTCACGGTGAGACTGAAACCAAACGCAGCATCTTTGCGTCTCTTTCAAGGCAACACGACACGACCGGCGGGATCGAGGCGGCAGTCACTCGATTTCGCTTTTTTTTCCACCACCGTCGCCCCTGAAAGTCGTTCGGTTTGTTGCACCACTTCAAAAATCTGGTCTCAACCCATAATCTTTGAACACGACACTTTTATTGGCCTCACCGCAGCCCTAAAAGCTGAAATAATTACTGAATATTACTATCATTATCAGCCGACGTCAAATCTTCCGCGGCTTTGATGGTTCTCTGCTGTACAAAGCGTTGGGCTCACCGATGGATTGCCGAGTGAAAAACACAGCAATGGAGGTGAATAAATGAAGCGTTAAATTACCTCACATCAGAGGACTACAATCCTCTCAACCACACATAATTATGAGTTTTGGTCGGTTAATGTGGGAGCGTTTCTCCCGGGAGACGAAAGTGCCAAAGTGAGGTGGGAGAAAGGAGGAAAAAATACCCCCAAAAAAGCCCCCCCGAGTGTCGAGCCACCTCTCGTCCTAATTACTGCTTCCTGTCTGTGGAGCTGCTGGGTCTTTCAGAGTGCAGCAGGAGTGAGCTAAGGTCCCCCCCCCCCTCCACCCTCCACCCTGATCACCCCTTTTCACCCACACTTCCAAGCCTCCTGCCCCGAGGCCACACAGGAGGCCAGAGCTCATCCATTGACCCCGCTCGAGCAGGAGGGGGAAACGGCGGGGAGCAACTGGGCCAGAGGGAGCAGAGACGGTTCGGGCCAGCGAAAACAGTGCACCAAACACACACACATACACACATTCACACACTCACACACATAAACACACCAGCACATCTGCACAAACACACATGCTGCAGCACTTGGGAAAATTTGCAGCGTGTTCCGTCTTTGCCCTTCAGGCCAAATAGTCGAGTGGGCTCGGTGTCAGGCAGTAATCTGCCGTGGAGCGTTTAGACATGTCTGCCACACAGGGGTCAGGTGTTACACGCTGGAAAATGTGCCAGTTAACACCTGGAAATAAGAACAGAAGGTCCGACACACACAGACACTCGCACAAACGCACACTCACACACAGACACACACAACAAAACAAATAAAACTGCAAAAACAAGCAGAAAGCCGCACAGCTGGCCAGTGGCAAAGTTATCAACAAGCAAATGTCATCTATATGCACCACTGCACACACACACAACCCCACAGCGAGTTGCGTGTGCGTGAGTATGTGTGCCTTGCGGCTTGAGCCAGCATGGGTGTGTGTTTGTGCGTGTGTGTGTGTGTGCTGGTAGGTTTCCTCACCTGGTAGCAATCAGGATGTGTGCTTCAGTAACTGCGGTGAAACGTCATAAGTGTGTGTGTGTGTGTGTGTGTGTGTGTGTGTGTCGCAGATGGGGAGGCGGGGGTGCGGGAGGCATAGCCAGTCTTGTGAGGTCCACACAAAGAAACAACAAAACGGAGAAACATGGAAAAGAGACGCTGCCAGACAGCAAAGGATGACTAAACGACTTGGCAGGAGTCTGTGACGGACAAAGAGGCTGAGCGGAATATCAAGCAACAAGCTCGAAACGGGGGGGGGGGGGGGACAAGTGAACGTATGATGGTGACGGAAGTGGAGTTTCCTTTGTCGTGAAGGAGACAAAGGTTCAGCGATGGGAGGTGGTCATTCGTAAGGAGCGCGCGCGAATCACGCAACACTCTCACGAATTTCACACCAACGTCAAACAAAGCGAGACCGCAAAAAACCGACAGCGAGTGTCAAAGAGGCGACGGCGGAAATTGGTTTTCGAGAAGCTTTTTCCTCGGAGGACGCCGCAAAGTGAGGCGCGTGTCTGGACACGGCTGGGGCGCCGCCAGAGCGGGACTCGCGCTCCAGTCAACCAGTGGGACGACTGAATCCTCCAGTGACGCTCGTTTCGTCACTTCTGACGCATATTTTTGTTGTGGATCAGCTGCAGGTCAGAACAGAATCGAACGTAAGAGGGAGCGAAAGCGGCGGCATCTTTACAGTGGAATATTACCATTCAAATTAGCATGAAAAAAATAAATAAATCATGTTCTGAAACTGCGAGAAAATCCATAAATGACACAGGAAGAATGTGCAAACTCCACAGAAGGAGCCCTCCCAGTCGGATATCGAACCAGGGGTCCTCAAACTGGCTGCGTACAGAGTTACATTTTTTTAATCAAAATCGATTGAAATCTTCTTAACAGGTGGATCAGATCATCACTTCTACGTTGACACAGGAGGGAAAACAAGCGTCGCACAGTTACATGCAAACTGCCGAACGCATTTTCACCACTTGTTTGCATTATTGCTTGTGGCTGTTCGGTTGACGGGACCACCCAGGCTTCACCTCCAGCAGAATAATTATAAGTTTTATGACGGCCGCGAGAGGACCGACGCGCCAAGTCAGCAGGAGCGCAGAAGAGGGAGTAAACATGATCTGCTGAGTGTGACAAATGGCCTTTTCTTGTATGCATCAGCTACTGATATACTTGTGGAGCAAAGTAGTACTCAATGCGAGTACCGGCAACGGCGGCCGGTCCGACGCACCTGAATCGAGAGAGAGAAAGCCGAACGTGTCCTGAACTGCGGGCGCTCGTTCCCACAAACACACAAGCTCCAAGCAGAGAAGCCCCACGTGACCACCTGAACGCGGGGGTCCGTCAACACGAGGCCAGAGCGGCAGTCGTCTGGTTATCCTCCACCCAGACCAATAATCTTTTTATCAGCCTCAGACAAAATGGAGATCAGGAAAATGAACAGCAGCTCTCTTCCTATAAATAAACCATTAATAATTCATCATTATCGATCCCGCTTATGAATCTGATGCCAGGCTGGTTTTCATACATTAGAGATCTGAAGGCTCTTGCCAGAGAATTCGGTTTGAACCCCCTTTTTGCGTTCGGCGCGCTGGGCAACAGAAAAACGTAGTAATTCACAGTGCCGGGCAGAAGCTCCGGCACATTTCTTGCATAAATTAACAATGACAGCATTGTACCTCCAAGACCCATTCAGTAAATTACAGATGACAGGGTCAGGAGCGCCAATTAATCTCTATGGAAACCGCCGAGGTCGGGGGTCCCGTCCTGCCACATTACCGCCACAAGAGAACTCCGTGAATCACTCCACTTTCACTCGGATTAATTTGATCGCGGAGTCATCATCGGGAGCCATTTATACTCCCCGGTGCCGCCGCGCATCTGATAAAAATCGTGACTCCGTCGCTGCGCGCTGGATTCTGTGCATGTTTTGGAAAATTGGAAAATTTTAGAGCGCAGCCGGCGGATAAATAACTGGATGTTTGTGCCTCTGCAGCGTTTGTGTGTGTGCAGCTATCCCTGATTGTTGATTCCTGTGCCGCCGCCGCCACCGCCGCCGCTCCTCCTCCTCGGATGCTTGTGCGTCTTTCTCTATGTGATCCATTGCAGCTGCCGTTGCGTCGGCTCCGTGCGCACGTACGAGGCCGTCCGCTGGCATGTCAGCGCCGATGCGCCGCGGTGTCTGTGATCTCACTTGTGTCAGGAAATGATTTGGCACGAGGTGCGGCGGTTGTTGCCCGCCCGTGGTAAAATTTGCATTTCAGGAGCTCCTCGCCTTGGACGGGCTACACACACCGGGGGATTAATGACTGAAACTGTCTGTGTGCATAAAGACGGGAATTTGCATACGCATTCTTTTAGGCAGCTTTTAAAAGCTGCACGTAGATGCGGTTCTGCTTTCCGAGTTCCCGCTATTGAGGACCTGAATGCACATTTACAAGCCTCATTTCCACTTCCATTGTTAGCCCCTAAATGGACAGAGATGCCCTCTGAATCACTCGTCAGATTTCATACTCGTGCCCGCGCAGACTCACTCATTAAGTCTGCGGATGAAAAGCACAGCGAAGGAGCAACACAGTTTCGTTGATTATCTACAACAGCATGAGACCGGCATCATTACACCCGGCTGCGGTTATCATCATTTAGCATGAGTAAGACAGCCGATGATTCTATAGCACTTAGAAACAGTGAAACGGCTTCGAGGGCCGCGAACGGCACGTTTTTAGCCCCCTAAATGTCTGAAGTGAGTGAATACTGTGTGAACAAAGGGCCCGATACTGTACCGACTTGTTTTTCTGCATATTTACTCTTTTTCTTCTGCTTTCAGTGTCAATATTTGGTTTCTAAACACGCTGCATTGTTTTTTCCTGCAGGTTTAAACTGTAAAAGTCTCCAATTGAAGTTTTTTCCACACATCAAACTGGAAAGGTGATATAATTCCTGCACTCTGAAACTGCGTTTTTTGTTTTTTGGAACAAAATCAATGAAGTGTCAAAGTGCATGACGGAAAATACTGCATTGAGGGCCTCAATGCCTTGACGTGACACGAGTACAATGAACATAAGCGCAGAGAAATCAGGATGAAAGAGAAGAAAAGAGAAACAGGAAGCGCGACGTGGAGGCTGAAGCGTATTCGACAGCGTTTCAATGCGTGAAGAGAACAGCAGGCGTCTCCGCAGATGAATATGAACTGTGGCTTCCGTGCTGTAATTGACATGGCTTTCATACCTGCTCACAAGTGCCGCGTTGGAGCTACTTGGTTGTCGAGTGGCTTCGGCCGCTCACGTTTGACAAGAACTGGGGGGAAGACAAAATGTGGGGCGTGCATATCGGCGCGATGCAGAAGCAGCAAAAGCCAACTTCTGCATCTGGGACAATGACGATCAACACTTCCCCAAAAGGTTTCTGGCACGAAACGTAGACGACAAACACAGTTTGGCCTTTGGAAACATTTCTCTTTAACAACACCCGTGACCTCGATGCTTGATCATTTTCCCGTGTGGTTTGTGGTCTTTTACGCAACCTTGTTTTTTTATCTTCAACCGAGCAAAGTGAAAAAAAAAGTTGCCAGCTTGTATTCGCGACTTCCGCGACTGAACATCAGAAACTTCAGTCTGAAACACCACCGGGATCCTTTGGTCTGTTTAACAAGCCATTAAATGAGGTCTTGGTTTGAAGCTTCTGGTTCAAAATGAAACTCATCAACAGACCACAAAAGTCCCCCGATGTCGGCAAACACGGCGACCGTCAAACTGCTGCTTCTCCGGATACTTAACACCGATGCAAGGATCGGCAACTGGTCTCGATTATGCAGCCTTAACTTTCGAAGCAAACGTCGTATAGATTTGCATGGAAACCGTCTCTGCGGCAAAACCGACCCGTTCTGCTTCATTCCTGCTGATTTCTGCTCACCTGCGTGATGAAGATCATAAACTCGCTGCGCCATTCGCATTTAAATCCTGATGTGGTCCGGCTACATTTGCACTCTAAACCAAACCAGAAGCTTCCCTGTGATTTAAACAGTATATATATATGATTATAACGTACTGATTTTGGCTCTTTTTGAAGCAAAAACTCCAGAATAGAGCCAGAGAGGAAAGTGTAGTCGGTGTATTTATAGTTATAGATGTATTTTTTTTTCTTTTTATGTAACCACATTCCTTGAATCCCAGCATGCTCTGCTTCAGCCTGCTGTAATATTCTCAGTGTACTCAACTGCAGCCACTATTTGACTGCCAGGTAAGTACAGGCCTTGAGGGAATACGGTCGCACACCATCTCACAGAAAAATCCACTTTTCCGCGCCCAGCCGAGGAGCCGGCGAGGGGAGGCCGTGTTATGAATACTTTAATCACAGCCACCTTGAAAATTTTCACTTAATATAAGCTAATGGGGGTCTCTGTGGAGGTCCTGGCGGTGGGAGAGAAACGTCTCCCCGAATTTACAGAGCGCGCCGCGTAAACGATGCGCGATGGCTCGCAGGAGTGTGTTTTGGTGTGGGCCGCGATTAAAAGGGAAATAATTATCAATTCATAACGAGCGAAGCGAGTCTGATAAGCCTAATATAGACTGATCTGTGGTGTTTAACTGTGGGCACGGGAGACAATGGGGAGGCAACAGCAGGAGAGCTGAAAACAGGCTGCGAATTAGTGTCAAAGCAGGAGGATTCAGGTGTTTTTCTGGGTGCTGCACCGCAACACAAGTGTGCATGTTTTCCCAAATAAGATCCCGGGCCAAAGGGCTTGTTTCTCATAAAATATTGAGTTATCAAGAGTAGTGTTGCTCCTCTATGTTTAAAAAAAAAACCATAATAAAGCCTTTTTCCTTTCTTCTTCGTGCAGCAATTCAAGCAGCATCGAGCAGCTACGAGGCGATGCATCACGGCGAGGTTATAAAAGGCAACAAGATGAAGGTTGTCGGCGGGGTGTTTTGGCGTCCGTATTTTGTGCACCAGCGGAGTGAGAGCGGAGAAACGTGTGGTCAGCAAAGACATGCTGGATTTCTGAATGGACGACATCTGAAATTCCAGTCAACGTCTCTCAGGACGACGTGAACAGAACATGGTATAAATGCAAATCCAGCGTGTGTGTGTGCGTTGTGTCGTGTGTGTGTTGTGTTGTGTGCGCCATGCAGGGAGGAAAATTGCTTTTCCAGAGAGGCTTCGCAGGAGGGAGCTGCTTAGAAACAATCTCCAGTCTGAAGCAGAAGTGGGTGCAAGGTGGGTGTATGCGCCGTCACTACTGGGACCAGGAGCTATTTATGAACCGCAGCTTGACTGAAGGGCCTTTTTTTTGGGGGGGGGGGGGGGGCACGGGTAAATAGCACACCAGGAGGGTAAATAGATAAAAACGGC
>JASSRZ010000023.1:14668335-14706308 GCA_032164315.1 Malacoctenus gilli | reverse complement strand
ACACACACACACACACACACACACACACACACACACACACACACACACACACACACACACACACACACACACGACAACAACGATCTGGTGTAAAAAGGTGTTACTGTAACCAGGGAGTGTCGATTGCAACGATAGCAAATGGTGCCTTTTTTCACAAAGGGGGGGGGTTACCTCACTGAGAAAAGCGTGAGAAACATGAATCCAGATGGTTCGAGAACCTCCAAAAAACTCCTGACAATTATTCAAATCAGGATTTCCAACGAGCTGCGTTGAAATGAGGAAGAGGACTTTTTTTCTTGCAGTGAAATC
The DNA here is from genome assembly GCA_032164315.1 of Malacoctenus gilli. NCBI lineage: Eukaryota > Metazoa > Chordata > Actinopteri > Blenniiformes > Labrisomidae > Malacoctenus > Malacoctenus gilli. The sequence continues at coordinate 14,705,999 of JASSRZ010000023.1, read as the reverse complement.
GACGCAAACGTCAACTCGGGGTGGAAAGCTTTGCTCTGGAAGTGACTGCAGCGAGAAGAAAAAGACGGCGCTGCGATGTGCTTTTCCATAATAAAAGCCGAATGTCGTCACCTCTGAATCACACCAACATGTTTTTACTTTTTCTGGCAACATGTAGATTATACGTCTCTGTAGGAGCTCATCTTTATGGCTGGACGACTGTCACGCTCTCTGTCTCGCAAGAAAGTACATCCTGCTCCGTGGTGTCTTTCAGAGATCTCTATCTCCAATAAATTAGGCGAATTTACACCACAATGGGTGTTGTCGGGCAGCTTTGGGAGAGTTTCTTCTGAGAAATTGTTGCAGCACAGGAAGCAGCTATTTTTGGAACATGAAGTGCGCTTATTATCATCACTTAAAACAAAATTGACGGTAATTTCTCGGATGGTTTCCGGTCGAATGAGTTCTTTTGTTGCCTTCAGAGAAGCGACGCGAGTGGACCCGTCTTGCCGCTTCATCACGAGAGACGCGCTCCGCTCTCAGGCGGTGTTTTTGAGAGGGGCCCGTTAAAATGCAGAAGGACACGTCTGAAAGCCGAAGGACGCGTTGAAATGTCAGTTTTCCGATGAGCGCAGCGGAAAGCTGATGCAGCTGCTGCGCGGACGTGCGGGATTAAAAAACAGCTTCTCGCACTGAATCAGTCCAGAGGTTGGCGACTGGTCGGCCGCTCTCCTCCGTCGACCCGCCTTCTCTCCCACATCGACTCTGTTCCACCTAAATATTACATGTGCATTAGGGAAGACTCGCGTATGATGGATGTGTTGGGATACCTGCTACACCAGCTTTTTTTCCCCCTCCTCTCTCTCGCTCTTTCGTTCCACATTTTCACCGGCGCTGCTGAGCGCCGCATGAACTCGACGACCCAACGGCGGGAGAGACGTCGGAAAAAAAAGGGAAAAAGGTCCTCATCATTACCGAAGCAGATGCTTGACATCTCCTCGGGACGTTCACGGCACTCGTCGGGCGGCCGGGACCTGCGGCGGGCTCCTCGGCCATTATCTCGCCGCATTTAGACCCCGCGTTTCCAAATAAAGATCGGCTTTATGACAGTCATTAAACGCGATTCCTTACTGTCCATCCGTCCGTCCATCCACGATCTGTCATCCGTCGTGCTTTTCCGTCTTTGGATGGTGAAGCACTGCGGCCTCTCGCAGGTCGCCTCCTGGACGGGTCGCTGATCCATCGCCTGACAAACGCACAGAGACACACAATTACAAACGCACAATTTCACACACCTTGAACTGGTCTTTGCCAGAATGAACAGCACTACTTTTGCTATGGAAAATTCAACACGTACATACATATTTGTGAGTCACTTAGTCCAGAAAACCAGAACAGGAAACCAGGAAAACTTCAGGACTACTGGGACCCGAATTAAGTTGCATCTCGCCCACAATAACCTGATTGACATCAAAAGAAGCGCTCAAGTCAGAGTCTGGATGCTTGAAGTTTCTATCAATGCCTGATTAGTTAAGTTTTAATCGCACCTTTAACCAGCATCAGTGTCAGACGCTAAAATTGAAAGAAACTGTGCGCTTTCTCTCAGAAAGCCAACCAAACGAGGCATAAAGCTTGTCAGACGTTTAATAGTAAGAGTAAAACTTTACGATCTCCCATTACGGACGATGTTGCTTGGAGTTTCGTTGTAGAGGTCCAACCTTCTCCTTTGTTTGCCGCCACCACTTTTTTCAGCAGGTTTTATTTCTGCAGAAACCGATAAAACTCTTCGATCCGTTTTATTCTCCTTCACATCGTACAACCAAATGTGTAAATCTCCGCTTCTCAGAAACATCCGATATCTCTCAACCTGCGTTACACTGAATCTGAGGAAGAACATTCAAACTGACCCGCTGTGAGGCGCGACAACCAACGACTCCACCATCGTTCCTCCATTACGGCCTAATTTGATCCTTTGTTACAACATTTTCTTCCTCAAGTGCAGCAAACGGTTGAGTTTTCGGTTGGTGAAGGATTCGGTGGCGGCAGCGAGCTGCAGCCCACAGACCTCCTTCTACTCCTCAGCTATCCGTCCTCCCCGGAGAACAGCAGTGACAGTGGAAGCTATTTTCACACTTTTCGTGTCCCTGATGAGCAGTTTTATGTGTGAAAAAAAAAAGACAAGAATAGCCTGACGGTAACATTGCTGCACATGAGTGAGCTGTTCACATGCGAACACTGATGGATCGGGGGATCATTTCTGGTCTCGGTGTGTACCAGCTCCTCTGTAATGGAGGGGGGCTTCATAACACGACCCTGAGCCGGGGTCGCCCCCCCCCCCCCCCGATCGGCAGGGGCCACAGTTCTGAGGCGCTAATGCCTTCATGCTCCAACACACCTTAATTTAATGAATGTATCATCATTAGGCTCTGCAGAACGCCTGATAACGAGCCACTCAGTACAACGGGTGGTGTGAAGCAGGGTCGCTTCGAAAACTGTGCATCTCCCAACAACGATGGTCGCGGGTGAATCTCGATCTGATATTTTATCCACACAAACGTCTGATAATATTTCTCATTTATCTCCAAATGACTTCCGGGAAACCGTTTGGGAGCTTCACTGCGCTGGAAACGTCCCCCCCACCCCAGTACGAGTCTCAACACGTCCCTGCGATTTATTTTTATTGCAGCTGAATCACTGAGCGCGAGGACCTTCGCTGCTGTCACTTCCAGCCGTGTCCGTTTGTGCTCGTGCGGACCGCCATGAGGCCTCCCTGAGATTTCTCTCGCGTCGCACCTGTCACTTCCTGGGAGACGGCAGCCCCGTTCCCGCAGCCCTCGGCGGGCGACGGCGGCGGCTCACCTTTCCTCGCTCTTCCTTCTCTCTAAGGCCTCGCGACCGGTTTTTCTCCCCCTCGCCGCCCGTCAGTATATCCTGCACGGATACGACACTTTAAGAACCAGCAATCGGCGTTTTATCACAAGCGAACTGTTCATTAAAACCGTTTTCTGTGTGTGTTTAACGTCCCGTTTTTTACTTGCAGCTCGCCGCGACGTCTCCATCTTCTCTGTCTGTAAGACTTTTTCTCCTCGCCTCACCTTTCTCCTTCAGTCGTTACCTCTGAGCGTAATCTGCCTCTTATCTGACTGATGTAAGCTGGATGTAATGCCTTTAATGATTAGGCGTCGCTGATAAGATAAGTCTTCTTCGGCTCTTTGAAACCCCTTAAATAAATCACTCTGAACCTGCTTTTTGCCATTTCACGAAGGAGAAAAAACAGCGAGCTGGATGTCATGCAGGTGCAGTTCGACTTTAGGTTTTTACAGACACACGCTCATATACACATACACACACACACACCCCGAGGCAAAGCTGACAACATACCTTCCTCTTGAACGTGATGATTTCCTTTCTGGATCTGAAATGATCGCCTGCGGGAAAGAAAACACAAAAATCAGATATGACTCATGCAAATAACTTCAGGTAGCAGAGACAGCATGTGGTGTCTGTTAAATCATTAAAAACTGGAAGCGTTCCTCCATCAAGAGGCCCGAGAACCTCAACGTGCTTCAACGACTCTCTCTTAAAGGGCCAAACACGCTTGTGGTTTGTCTGGGCTTCAAACGTGTTTTCTTACTCGAGAAATCAATCAAATGATCACAGGAAAAACTTATTAAACACTCACTGGCATGACCTGGGGCCTCGTCCTCACTCTAACCTCGACCCTAAACCTGATCTGATCCTCTCTGCGTCCTCAAATCAAATCTCAACCCGTCTGAAATTGTTTCACAGACTTTGAAGTTTATGAAAAATGTTGTTGAACTCTATTTGTGTCTCCACAGTTGGTTGGATCACACAAATATTGTCTACACTCAGACATAAAAGAAAAAGAGATCCACACACACACACAAACACACACGCGTGCGCACACGCGAACGACTCAGGTTGTTTCTTCTCCATGTGTGTATTTTCGGGTACCGGAGGCAGATATTGTGTCACAGTCGTTCCCTCCCCGGTTTCGTTCTGTCTAACCAGAGAAGACAAGGCTGAGGGTGGTCTCTTTTAAAGCAACACATACCCCCGGCAGGCTCTGCTCTGTCTGGTCCTCCGTCACGCCGCTGCACCCGCCTCGTTTGGAACTAGGTTGTTTCCATAGCGACCGAGTATTTGATGGACAGGCCCCCGCGTATGATGGCCGGTCTGCCGCGAGAGCTTCCACCCGCCGCCGTTTTTTCCGAGCAGCGAGCTGAGGGTTTGGCGCGTCTGCGCGCATCTCCTGGTCCAGGCGTTCACGGCGCACGACGCTCTGGCCGTCAACAGGCTGCTGGAAATAAACCGCTGCCTTGGACCGAGCTGGTTGAGGGTGCAAACGCCGACACTGTATATTTCAACAGTCTGCTCAACAACAGCGCAGTACAGCGAGAGCGAGAGAGAGACGCAAACAGAATTTGGGCATCTGACGTGCAACATTTGGGCCGTGTGCTGAATTTTGCCTCATCGTATACAGGAAACGAGTAAGACAGAGCTATCAGATTCAAACCTGGCAACCGGCGGAGGTTCATCCTCCAGTAGAATCGTTCACTCCTCCTAATTTACGTACAGTTTGTTATTATTAAACTTCTGGATGTGATAAAAGATTGGATTTTTGAAGTTCTTTCACTTAAAAACTAATTTGTGTTTCATTTCACACGATTTAATCGTCGGTTAAGAAGCGAGGCATCGTCGTGGCGATCTCTGAACGGTCAGCGAAGGATCCACTTCGCTGATATCCCACATTATCACCCCTTCGACAGTCTCTGCCCACTTTTGGTGATCGCTCAATTCCACACACTCTCCGGCGCGCACTCACACCAGTGCCAATCATCATTAGGAGCAACTCGGGGTTCGCCGTTTCGCCCGCAGCCACACGGACAGACGGAGACAAACCATCAATCTTGTGACTGGAACGCGATCGGCCTCGCGAGCCGGGGCCGCCGCCACCGCCCCTCGACGAGCGACGAGCTGCTGAAATATTGAACAGCTACAACGATAAAGTGCTACTAACACATTAATGAATGCATCAGTAATAGTCCAACAAGATCCACGCTTCTGCATATGCATTAGCGAGTAATCTTTTAATACTTTAAGTAGTATTTCAATTCATACTTACAATCTGGAAGCCTTAATAGCATCTGACGTCTGTACATTTACTGTCATTCATTTTTAATGTTCCTCGCTTCTGCCTAAAGAAGGTGCATATAGTCGGGTTATGACTGTGACCGTTGGAGGACAGTTGGAGTAAGCTTCAAATTTAACAATCCAGACATGTAGCATGAGAAAAGCGAAAGGTGCTGAAGCCCGAGTCGTTTCTGAATAAAGCGACCTCCCTTCAAGTCTTTATCACGACTTAAAACGATGAGTTTGATTTGATTCTTCATCCTGAGGAGGGATTTGAAACAACGCTGCATCTTTTTCCTCCTGAATCCCCTCTAAAGTCGCTCTGTTCCAGCCTTTTCTTTACTTATTTTTCAAAAAGGGATGTATCAAAGTGTCTGGCGCTGAGCGACAGCAAAGCCCCCTTTTAAGGGATTACTGGTTGAGTAGGATGAGATTTTTTTTTCTTCTTGCCGCACTTCTTCCTTCTGTATCCCGTCTGCAACGGCAACAAAGCCATGAAACTCCTGTTATTTTCCGCAGCGGGTGTAAGTCGAGCCACGATCGACGGTTTTTCTTGTCGAGCGGCACCTAATGAAAAACCCGCCTTGTTTGCACAACTGGCAACAGCACAACATCATCCATTAAACGTATGATCGACCAAATCGCACACAGATGCTTTGCTTCGCAATTCACGAGGAGAGTGAGAGATGCGAACCTACACGGATACCCAGACTGGAGAGAATAAACGACACTCTCGTCCTTTTCGATGCATGGATGCGTCTGTTCAGTGTAAACAAAGTAAACGCCGCCCACCGGCCTCAGAAACGCGTGGATACGTTCAGAAAACCGCAAGAAAGAAGCTGTTGAACCCCTCAGAAAGTCGCAGGCTTTGTTCGTTTGCACGACAACGCCAACAGCGAAGACGGCGCGGAGAACGGAGCGAGATCGCCTCGGCCACGTGCAGATTTTTCGCCCAGCACGACATCGTCTTGTTATGCTGAAGGAGGCAAAAGCACAACAGGTAGACAGCAGACATGTGCAACGTGTCAGGCAGTCGGCGTTGGCATGCATAATTCATGCAGAGTGTGCCTTGCTAGAGAGCAGGGTCGTAATTATGTTGTAGCGTGACTGCTTGTTATGCATCCGCGACATGCCTCCACTTTTAGAGACTATACAGGAAAGAGTGTGTCTGCAAATATGCAGAGACAAAACGCACCTTGGACAGGATCACCTGACTTCCCCATGATGATCCACCGAAGGCCTGTTAGATTTACCATCATGCTACTTCGTGGCAGCAGTGTGGCAGTAAATCAGACAGCAAAACACTGAAGCAAAGCGGTTCGAGTCGTGTTTTCGGCGACTCCTTTGTTCAAACCACCGAGCTGCACTTCAGTCCCGCTCCGAGAGGTCGATCCGGACCCGTCCGAGAGCCTCCCATCTGTTCCATGTGACTTTGGGCGCAGATTCAAATCAGAAACATCACCTCCTGATTTGGGATTGAAGCCTTCCTAACCAGTGGGAAAGGGGGGGGTGAGAAGGGGGGGCAGCTGGGGCCAGCTGCTCGGTTAGAGAGGCCAATTTTTAAGAAAATACAAAAGACAACCCTCAATTTACTGCAAAATTTAGGTCAATATAACAGCAGCAACTCAGTTCAGGCTGTTTTAGATACAAACATTTTTCAGTATTTCAAAATGTAGAAGCTTTGTCTCAGTTTTCTCATTCAGGGACGATATTAAATAGGATTCGTCCCATTTTTTGCCCACATTTTGTCTCCTGCCAGTAACAAAATTGTTGGAAAAAAATCCTATTTACTAACCCTTCCCCCCAGAACCTCCACTGTTCCTAACAATCACTGATCACATGCAGACCTTTGTCTCCAAATATAGACTCGCTCCACATTCGAACCCATGTCCAGCATGACGCTGCACAGCAATCATGCACCTGATTCAAAGTTGTTGTCGTCTCTTTGGGACTGAACCAAGTCTGCATGAGCTGAGAATCAAACACCTAAACCACTGACTCTGGTGCGTGGCATCGTCTCGTCTCTTCAGCAGGGAAGTGACGGATTCGAGTAAAAGAGCGCTAAAGATGGAGGAAGTCTAAAAAAAACCCCTCCTTTGTTCCACTGTGATCATCGTGGGTTCAACTCCCGCCGTGGTGGTGCAGGTAGCCTGCGTGAGACTCCGACGCTGGCTGAGGTTTTTCCCCCACGTATGAGCAAGAGGCCCGTTTGCCTCCCAGCACCACAATTGTTAGTGTGCGAGCGTGCGGCCCCGCGCAGCGCTGTGTAATTTCCGCCGTGCCCTGTTTAGGCTTCTGAACGGTTGGTTCCTGCTTCCTCCGACTGGTCGGACTCCCCGTCAGATATAATGAGGGGAACATGGAAGCCAAAGTCGCGGTTTGAAATGGTAATTAGTGAGACTCCCTGCTACCGAAAGAGACAGAATGACTGATTTAGCGCAGCGGAATTAGAGATTGGGGGACAGTAATAGGACACATTCAGATGGCAGCTGTATATTTAGCCGCGCTGCCCCGGAGCACGCCTGGAGTAAAGTCAGATTTTCAGCTCAACATGTATAATGCCTGTTTTTTTTTTGACCAGCGGGCAGGACGACCGCATGTTAAACTACATTATAAACAGGAAGCAGTACGTAAACGCATCTTCTCCTTCTCCCGTTTACATTCTTGAATTCACTCCGTTTTCCTCCGACTTCGAGGATTCACCAGCGCTCTTTGTACACCGTTCACTTTCTGATGCTGACTTGAAAAAGAGATAGTTTGTCTGGCACCGACGTCGCTTCAAAGAAATAAAAATGTTTGCGTCTGCGTGTTTCTCCGTCGGGAGCACGACGAGTGTGTTCGACACAGCGACGGTGATGCTGAAAGAATCTTCCTTTTTCTTTGTTGATCAACTCTTCTGTCGCTGCCGTTTGTAACAGGTTTCCTAAACTCTCAGCAATGCTGCTCAATGTCCAGACTAATGGTCTTTCTTAGAACCCTTAAAATTTGAACATTTTTCGCCTTCAAACCCTCAGGAAGACACGCGTCTCCTCAGCTGACGGCCTGTGTTGCTGTAACTGTAACTACAGGAGGATGTGCAGCACAGTCGCTTTGCATGTTTTCCTTTCACGCGCAATAATCAAATCCACGTATATGAAAACAAACGTGTTTTTCACACGACTGAACTCTGACCTCAGAGTGAATGTAGAAGGAGGCTGTTAGAAGCACAACAGCGTCTAGATTTCAGTAAAGCGAGGCTGGAAAATGAGCAGGACTGAGAAGATAACGCAACGGCTGTGTTGGGGTTTCTTTCCAGTTCATAAATGAAGATGTTGTTGAAGTTACTGAATGGCGAAACAAAATGTTCCTGGAAAACCGCCAAAACTAAAGATTTTATTTGAAGGTGTGTCTGGGTTACGAACACCGCCGATCTTGATAAAGCAGAGTTCAAGCTCCCGAACACGTACGACAACGTTCTATATCAAAACGGATAAAAACCAGAGTAAGGCTTTCGCTTTACAGGGGACAAGACTCAACCCATAAAGACAACAGGGCGTCGTCACTGTTCAAGATAATCGGAGCGTCGTCGGGGTGTTTGGCCGCTTGGCCGAGTTCAGTTCTGGAGGTTATGATTGCTAGAAAACTAGTCGTAACGAGAGACGTGTTGCCTGGTGACAGTTTAGGTTCAGGTCAAAGCACAGAATCAGCGGCCCAACGAAACGACCGCCAAGGCAAAAACCATGGGCTTGATAGCAGCTTGTAACGAGTCGTGATGTAAAGATGTCTTCACACATCCAATAACGACTGACAAAGTGCTTCTGCATCTTCATCAAACAAGTAAGACTCATTCATTCATTCTTTCATTCACCTGCGGCTTAGTTTTTAACACGAACCTCCACTTGAAGTCTCAGTTCCTCAGCGAATTTATCTCATAAACGAGGTGTGACCAAACCAGGAAAACACATGAGAAAACACGTGTTGCAATCGTCTTTTGGGGTTTCGTTCCCTCCACCTCCACCGAATACAAAAACAGGCTCAACGTTTGCATCATTATAAGCAAAAAAAAAACTTTCCCTCTCTTCTTTTTTTCCCCAAGAAATAGCTTCAGTTTCACAGAAACAGGAGAGGATGCAGCCTGGAGCACAACCGAAGCTCCCACAGCTTTGCTGAACAATACCCAGCAGATACCAGGCATTAAAGTGGGATATGTGAAACGCATACCGCGCCGCGAGCCGGAGCGAGGCGAGGAAATAAGAAGCCGGGACGGGAGGAGGCCGCGTTGGCCGGCAGCGAGGACGTAGAGGGACGGTTTGTCCTGCAGGGACACAGGAGACGCAGCGAAGGCGTCGCGAGTCCAGTTGCAGGCGTCCTCGTTAACACGTCTGCGCAGGAAGGGGGGGGGGGGCGAAATCGCTGGCTCGTTTGACCGGGAGGGAGTGTCATCCGAGACCCTGCCGGCGCATCACGACATCAGATCGGCTCGCCCATTCTGAGCAGTGAAGACGAGCGAACGGCGGTCGCACGTGTGTCCCGCCGCGCCGCCGAACCCAAAGGTTGCTGGCTCGAGCCCCCTTCTCGCCCTGTTGGCGTGCACCCTCACTTCAGCCGTCACTCACGGTCTGTTGGGGAATGTGACTGTGCATGTAAAAGGCTTTGAGGCTTCTGGAGCAGCATAATGAATTATATATTAAAGTCTTTTTTCACGAGCAGGAGAGAAGAGCGACTCACAGCAAATTCCTGCAAATACATCCTCAACTGAAGGGTTGACTCCAAGCATTTCAGTCCTGGTAAATCAACTGATGCGATAAAACAACATGAACCTGTCCAAACTGTTCCAGGATGTGCCGAGAGCCTCCATTTAAATGTTCTTTTAACAGTTTATTTGTAGAATAAATTCTCCAAAACGATAAATGAATCATGGGCTCGTGAGAATTTGCCTGAATTGCATCGAAATGTCTTTACAGTTTATTTTTTGTACACATGTCCAGTCCACATGTGAGAAACGTGACGTCGTGTCGAACCAGAGAAGTTCGTTTCCTGTTTAGCGGCGATAAATGGACTTATTTTGACCAGTAAATGTGTCGGTTTTAAAACAAACGACGACACAAAACTGCGTCACTTCATCCGTAATGATGCCGAGCTTTGGCCACAAATAAGTCAGATAAAAATGTTTCAAACCATCTTCTTGTTTATTCGAGATATAAAAGCACTTGTTGGAAGGTCCGGCCTCTTTTCCAAAATACAGCGTCGCTGTTTTTTTTGAGCAAACATTCAACAGGAAATGATTTTTGCATCTGCGGGGACCGTTTTCCCCTCCAAATTACGGCACTAACAAGTTTTAATGTCGTCAGGATGGCATGTGTGGGATTTATCCAGAACAAACTGCAGTGTCAGTGCTCATAGCGAAGAGTGGAGCCAGCGCAGCAGCATGATTTATTTATGTGTTTTTATTAGTTTTTGGCCAACAATGGAATTCTGTTGTCGCTGTGGAATAAACAAAAAAATTCAGCCGGCAATATTTGTTAGTAATATCGGCTTATTGTTTGTCGGTCTTTTTGTGGGATTTGTTGACAATAAAGTAAGAATAAATAACACTCGCAGTCTTATCTTGGAAGGACTTGAGGAATTTTACCAAACCAGGTTAATATCCATCCACAGGAAAAGAATAACAAGGCGGATTTATAAAGAACGGGAAACAATTTCCTCCTCCTGCTGTTTGCCTGTAAAAGCAAGCTGTGAAAATAAGACGCTTTCAACTGTTTACCTCTGACACTGTGGATATTCTGGTTATTTAGCGCTCTTTTTCCAATCTTACTAATGTTTTCGCTTCAACAGCTCTGCAGTTTCTCATTCTTTGCGCCAGGAACGATTTGAGACGTGCGGTGACGGAAAATGCACGCCTGGAGTTGCGGCTGCAGCACGGCAAAGAGGCCGCTTTCTCCACGGATCCTTTTTTTTTTGCTTTTTCGCTGCAGAATCTACTGTACGCGACTTCCTGCTCCTGGCTGCCCGGCGGCAGCCATTAGAAGAAGGTCTTTCTCTGCAGTCGTCCAAGTGTGACCACCAGTTGGGGCGGGGGAGGACGAGGAGGGGGGGAGGGGACTGTAGGGGGGGGTGGGTCATCAGTGATCCATTCAGGGCTTTCAGCCCGAGTGTCCGCCTGGCACGATGCCCCTCGGAGGGCAGCCGTACGTGCGATAACATTTTCACAACCATCTCATGCTTGGTTGGACGGCTTTGGACGCGGGACGAAGGCGACAACGGAGCAGACGCTGGCCGGGCAGATCTCCAGGGTGAAACAGGAAGTGGACGGGAAACAAAAGTGAGTGCAGACACAGACGCTGTCAAAAGTTACAACACTGATGCACCCGTACCATCTTTCACTTCCAGTTTTATCTCTTCTTCCAACAAGCGTCAGCTGAATAAGAAATATAGGTCCCGTTAAACGACGTTGTGTCCTCTGTTGAAGTCTACATCTTGTTGCACGTAAACAACGCAAAAGTTGATGCCAGTAGTTGTCGATATTTAAACGTCATTGTGTCGTCGTAGTTAAAAGCAGGAAATGCTCGGGGAGCTACTTTGTCGCAGGGCGCTGGTTTCTGTTCCGGCTGACAACAAGACGGGGAGGGAACCTCTTGAAGGGTCACCATCAGGATCTAAGCCACGGATTCACGCTCTGACAAGGGAATTTCGAAACACTGACAACCAAAAGTTCACTCAGAATGAGGGAAGTGTCTGACGTCTTCATTCCCCAGTTGCTTTTGACACCCCTCACCCACCCTGCAAATTTCACCCAAATCCATCAAGGACCTTTTGAGTTATTCTGTTAACAGACGAGCCAACCAAGCGAAAACGGGTACAAAAGAGGCTCGGCGCAGGTAATAAACATTTCACCTCCAAAAAAACAACCCAAGACGCCTACAAGCAAACAAATAACACAAGCTGCAGCGAGAGAATGAAACAGATAACATGGAAAAAAAAGGAAAAAACAAGCCTGAAAAGGAAACTCGAGCTCATTCGGGGCAAATAAACGAGTGAGAACAAGCAACAGGTGGACGAGCTGACGCGAGCGCAGGACCACAGAAACACGCTCGACGGTTCAGAACCTGAACATGATTCACGGAGGAAAAAGGGAAAGCGACGGTCACAGAAACTTGACGAGGTAGCGGTGCGTGGCATGTAAAGGAAAACAGGAAGAAGGCAGGAAATGAAAGAATAAAATAGGAACACCTGGAGGAGGGAATTTCAAAAGACGACGGACACTTGAGGGAAATGGCGACCGATCGGGAAAAAAAAGGCTAAAAGGCACCAGGAAAAGACTTCATTCATGCTCACCGATGCATCTACATAAAGTGGTGACGGAGCATCGCGGCCCGTGGGGATCCTCTCCTCCAAATCCAGCTGTGTGTTCGACTCGGGGAGGCTCCAAACGCGCTCCTTTTTTTAATCTGTGGATTAAAACCGTTTTATTCAATGAGGCTTTAACGCAAAGCTTCTCAGGCAGATACGTTTCTCCTGTGACAAGCGCGTGTTATGTCATCATTAAATAAGATACAGATAGATTTCATAAGGTGGGGCCTGATGCCGGGTTGTTGACAATCAGGAGCAGAATCCCCGACGGACCGCCACGATACGTTTTCTTCCCGGGCTTTTCAGAGTAAAACACCGCCAGAGGTTTACGCAACTCCTGCACAAAAGGAGTCCTGAAAGAAAGCGGGCTCCCGCAGGAAAAACGACACCGATATCTCATCTGTTTGCTGTCATATTTCAGCCGGTATCTCCTTCGCTCCTTCATTGTGCGCCGCATTTTTTCCGTTGGGCGTAAGATATACGATGTCGACAACGGTCCGCGACCATCCAGTCCTGTTCTGCTCTCGATACTAAAGATGATCAAAGCTCCTCGTGTCTTGTTAGCGTGACATCGTCACGCACACACACACACACGCACACACACACACACGGTCGTGAATCTTTTCTATTCGTTTGTTGTTCCAAAGGACGAGCATCTAACAAGTAAACAAATGGCAGACTAATTATTCACGCATCCTCTCTTCATATGTGCTCGCAGCCACATGAAGTAACTTTATGATGTACATTTTATATTGTTTTGCTGTAAAATAGCCGGAGGTCACTTGTCAAACCAGCGGAGGTTTACTGGCATCAAAGGAGAGATGAGTAATACTCAATATTTACCATGATAATTCGAGTAATTACAGTTATAAATATATGGACGGAACACGCTCCGATCAGATCCCTCCGATGACGGCGGTCAGAGGAGCCGTGATGTTCAGAGAAACAGTAACTAAACCGACTCGCTCCATCCACTATCTACATCTAGAAGGAATGACGCCAGAACTCGATGAAGGGATTCATTAATTATGAATAATTATTGCCCCTTAACATGCACTGAAATAAGGCAGGGGGACTGTTTGGAGCACCGAAACGCGGGTCCACAAGAAAATCTCTGTTTCTGTGTTCCAGGCTTTCAGAGGAGCCAGATCCCGACTCGATTTATGGCCGCTGTAGTCACTGAATTCACCTATTGACCTTTAGTTTGTCATTGATTCCTGGACTTCAGCCTCTGGGTTTGCATGTTCTCCCTTTGCCTGTATGACTTTAACCTCTGGCTTCAATCTATGTTTAAAAATGTACCTTGAATTTCGGCATGCAGGTGGGTGACCGCGATGGGCCGAATCCAGAACCAGGACTCGCTCTGGTGCTCGTTTTGAACGAAGCTGCCATGAAAGGAAAGAAAAATCTATGTCCAAAAGAAATTCGCTTTAAAATCTTAAAGCATCTTGAAGGGGAACTAAATGTAAACATTCACATCACGTCGGTGAATGAGATAGATGAGACCCTTAAATGTATTGAGTGAGCCATGAATAATTCATGCGGTCATTCAGACGACAATTAGGAAAAAGAAGCCGGAGTTCAAAGCTAAATGGACATCGGGCCGGTCAGTGCTTGTTTGTGTGCAACTCCCGGGAGCAGCAGTAAGAAACCACTTCGAGACGCACTCGCGGTCCACGAAAAACAAACGGCTGAGCCGAGGAGCGCTGGAATGACTTCAGGTGCGTAACGACGCAGAACGCGGCTTCTGGCCTGTTTTAAAGTGTCATTTCAGTGATTTCTGTACAGAAAAAACCCTCAAATTTACGATTGTTTCTTTCAGGATCGTCAGCTGCCGGCGAACCGGCTCTCTTGCCTCGATCAGGGAACTCGATTCGGGGCCCCGTTAAGCGCTCCCCGGGGTTTTTATCTTTCCACGACGCACGCGTGAAGCCCAAACCGCGGATACTCAGCTGCATTACGCGTCTGCGTTCCCTAACCTTGATCTAAAAAGGCAGACCTCTGCGGGGACCCGGAGACCGAGGCTGCCGAGACGGAGTTCGGTCACATGAAAGAGCAGCTGGATGAAATGAATGTTCCCCCGGGGCCCGACTGCTGCTTCTGATACTCCCACAGACACACCACAGGGAGAAGGCTGAATAAGCATCGGAGCGCAGCGAAAAACATGACCTTAAGGTCCAGCTCATCTGCAGCCGTGACCTCAGCAGACCACAAGTCTGCCCACTTCTGCCCGCATCTGTGCTTCAACTCGGACGCTTCCTCTCCGTCCCCCCGTCCCCTCTGTTCACAAGCAGCGCTTTATTTTACCCCTTACATGTCCACATGTACTTGTTTTTTTTCTCTTTTATTACTGTGACAAGATAATCCACCTCTAGTCGTTTTCTCTGAACGCCGCGGTTTTGTTGCGTGCTCGATCTGAGAGTCCGTGAGTGTTTTTCCAAAAGGAAGACGTGAACTTCCTGTTCAGAGAGGACGCTGATCAGCGGAAAGTTTGCATTGCTCACCAAAAAACCAAACGTCTGTGTGCAAATGCGAGTGCACATACGTGCGTGTGTGCATTTGTTTCACCAGCATTGTGGGGACTAACATCAGAAAAACGTATCTGAAATGTGGGTTCGAATCTAAACGTCGTTATGGTTAAACCAGGTAAAGCCTCAAATGATGAAAACAGCTGTGTCAGTGTGTTTCAGTGTGTGTCAGTTTGTGTCAGTGTGTGTCAGTGCGCTTCAGTGTGGTTCAGTGTGTGTCAGTGTGTTTCCATGTGTATGTGTCTGTGCGTCGGTATGTTTACGTTTGTGTCACTATGTTTTCGTGTTTTTCAGAATGTGTCTGCGTGTGTCTATGTGTGTTTCAGTACGTTTCACTGTGTGTGTGTCTGTGTGCGTGTATGAGCATGTATGTGTGTGTATGTGTCTGTCTGTCTGTCTGTGTCTCTTTTTGTGTGTGTCAGTGTGTGCAAAGTCAAACTGTGATCGTCTTACAGACAAAACAGCATTTCTATGCATTTTTGTTCTTTTCTGAAACGTACTTTTTGTCACCTCTGAATCACACTAAAGTTTTTTTTTTCTCTCAATAAAAAACAAAACACTTTGTGGAACGTTTGAGGAAAAAGAAACTTTGAGTTTCCAGTTTGCAGAGCGGAACAAAGAGCCACTACCTAATTAGACTGCATCGCCTGAATAATCCTATCATTTGATTAATGTTGACATGCGGCAGTTTGTTTGTTGTTGGCTTGTTTTTTTTTCCCTGTTATGACTTTGGGCTGCTTCTGTATCGCTTTGTGCAGCTGTGCATATTTATTGTCTGCGCTTTACGGGCCAGATTAGATCAGTGACGTGTTGCTATCCGGTCGTCTCAAACCATAAAACTGCGAGAGTCAGTTCGGGGAAAAAAGGCCGTTAAAATGCCAAACTCATCAGAATTTAAAGGGAAAAAAATCATCGTCTGGCTAAAACTCAAAACTGAGACGTTCGTTTTATTTAATTAGCTCTGTGTGGCACTTTTTTTCCTTTCAGCAACTGGGGCAAACGGACCAATAAGATGAGTCCGTTGAGACGTGGGGCCGATACCATCAAAAAAAAACCTGCAGGCTGAAATTCACCAGGAATTGATACGATCTGTTATCTCGCCTTCATGTTTGCATAGGAAGGTTCGTATATGGCCGCTCCTCTCCTCCTGCGCTTTGCTCTCTGCAGCTTCCTGTTTAAAGCATCTGTACATTTCACTTCCTGAGTGGCGACGGAGCCAACGAGGGGAGTCGCAGGATCCCAAATTTCAGGACTTGGAGAGGGAGGGTGTGGGTGGGGGGTGGGGTGGGGTGGGGTAGGGAGCAGGAGGAGGGGGGACGGCTGTGAGCAGATGGGGAAACTGAAAGTGGTAAACAGCCAGGGGGGTGTCCGAGCTGTGATATATGGGCGAGTAAAACAACCAAGTGGCAGAGGTCGACCGACAAAGATCTGAATGCGCAGTGAAGTGACAGAGGAGTCGGGGGCGGGGCAGAAGCGGGGGGGGGCATTAAATTATTGGACGGGGAGGCCTCGAGCTGTAAACTCCAGCTTGTTTGTGTGAGCGTTTGTGTGCGAGATACTGGAGGTGTCGTTTCTAGGGGGCTAACAGAACAATGATTGCTGAAAACATAACGCTGAATTGCTTTGATCAATAGGGAGTCTTGAAGTAAAGCTACCTGTGCTCGGAACTCTTTCTGCCACTGGGTCTTTAACACGCTGAGCGATGTCAAAAACAGCTCGTCTGGAATCTTTCCTATCGAATTTCTGAAGCGCGAGCAAACTTTATCCATCCCGGAGGGGAAATTAAATGTAAACGAACTGAGCGTGGTGTTACGGTGAAGTCAAGGTGAAGACGGCGAGGAAAGGACGAACGCCGCGACGGGAGGATCCAGAAATACAAGACGTCGTCGTGTCTGAATCGCAGGGTCACGGTGGGATTGGAAACAACCTCCGACAGCTTTTGATTGCTTTCACTTCTGTCTCCTCAGACTCACAAATTACAGAGTCAACAGCTGCAAACAACACTCACGTCAGCAACAAATCAACAGAAAAAAAGCACAACAAACTCCAGTTTAATTCTAGTTTTAGAAACAGTGGACGGCCCCTTCGAAAAAGCACATCAACAAATTTGGTGTTTTTACGTAAAGAAACTGCAGGTGTACAAAAGACTGAGTGTTTATAACTGAATTACAAATGAATATAGAGGAAAAATGTTCCGATCCCTGAAAGAAAAACCCCAATTTTCGCCAAGCGAGCTTCCTCTGTGTTTGTTGTGCGTGTTATCGTCGTTTCATTTCTGCGTTTTTCTGTTTCTTCTCGTATGAGCAGCCCGATTAAAGACCCCCGTCTCCGACTGTTGTTTTGCCAAGGTCGCTCCAGCTGATTGCGAACAGAGTGCCAGCAAGACGCCGCCTCTCTCACAAACAAGAGGCCGTAATCAGAGCGAGCCGAGCCCCAACATCAACCTCTACCGGCGGTGATCAGACAAAGGAAAGGAGGCGTCAGGAACCGGGGAGGGGTTTCCATTTCGACACCCACCCCCACCCCCCAAAAAAAACGCCCGCTGTAAACTCCTTCAGCGGGGAAAAAGGGATGAAGAAGCACGACACGGATGAGGAATTGAGAAGGAGGAAAAGCAGACGGAGAGGGAGAGGTGGACGGGAGGAGGCGACAGAAGGTGGGATGGAGAGGATGGAGCGGTGCAGCGCTGTGGTATTTTTAACATGCTCTAATCAGAGGCGGCACATCAAATGTGGCCTGTTGCAAAGACGCCCTCTCAGTTAATCGGAGCGGAGCGACACAAAGAAAGAGGCCGGCTGCCGATGCCAGACTCCGACACGGAGGAGAGGATTTGGTGTGTTCGGCGTACGGAAATGAGGACGGAATCGAGTAAATTCTCCGTCTTGCGTAAATCTTTTACGCATGAAAGACGGTCGGTGGAGACGGCAGGGTTTAATAAGCCGGGAGGGAGGAGGGAGGGGGGAGGGAGGGAGGAGGGGGGAGGCGGAGCGGCGAGGTGTTTTCTCTCATCCTATCTTCAGCCAGCTCAGTGGGCTGAGGGGGGTGCTGAGCATAAAAGAAAGGAAGGCGGGCGCCGGGATAAAAATCAGCCTCCCTCGTGTTTCCGCCTGGATTTCGGTGGCCGCCGCTCGCTCTGCTCCCACTTTTCGCCTGGTAATCCTGGCGGCTTGGCTGACCATTTTAATGGATGGCGGCAGATTAGCGGAGACAATTATTCGAATCCAGAAAACACGCATCTCAACCTGTTCCTCCTCTCCTTTGCCAGTCCGCTACAGAATATGGTAAACAGGAAGTACAGCGAGCGCAAGGTTTCCCCTTCCGCGTTGGAGTTGCAGCGTCGTCTGGCTAATCCGTCCGTCTTTCTCTCCGTGACGAACGTCCGTGATAAATATTCATCTCGCCGTGGCGGCGCCCTGCTGCAGTGCAGAGCGCGACGGAGCTGTGCTGCGAGGGATATTGATGAGCTGCGAGTCTGAGGACGCTCAAATCACACAGCAATCAGGCCTGATCATGGCTCCCGGCCAGGCGATCAGCGCCGGGCTTCGCGCCCAGGTACCGCTCTTGAAAGAGCATTTCCCCCGCCGCCGGCGAGGAGGCCGTGCGCTGCGTGACCATTGTTTGTCATCTCACAGGCCGCTTGTTTTCTGAGCCCTGGCTCAGGGGACGGGCGGCCTGATCCAACGCGGGCATTCAGCGGCGTCCAGAAAGTGGTGGGATAGTGCAAAGGCTTGGTATGCCGTTGCACAGCGGCAGCCAGAGGAGTCAGGCGGGAGCAGGATTGCGAACGCCTTTAAATGCATCTTGGGGGCTGGATAGTCGAGATTATTGTCCAAAGAATCATGACTGGAATTCAATAACTGGCTTTTTGTCCTGTGAAATTTCCCTCTTCCCATAAGGATCCTTCTGTTTCTGCCGCTCTCACCATTTCCTCCCCTCCTCCTTTATCCCCCCTCTGCTCCTCTGGGGGGAATGAGTTAAAAGCATAATACTGGGAGTACTCGAGTGCTGAAGATTCCTCTTGAATGCTAAACAGCATTAACAAAACGCACACTGCAGCACAGGATGTTGGGAGCTGATGGGCAGCGAGTCGCTCGGCAGACATCCACAAACCTGCGAGGCTTGATTTGATATTTAGAGCTCGAATATTGGGGAAAAACTCGCAGTACTTTCGAGCAAAACAAGTCTGGAAACGGAGGCTGCTTGTTTGTGTGCTTGTCTTGGAATCGGTGACCCCTAATTAACACTTTCCGAGCAAGATCAAGGAATCGCACAAGGACACGAGGCCACCAAACGTCCTTCGATTCCATTCTGAACTATTTTAGCTGGTCAAAAATCCTCCGATCCGCCGATCAGAGCCCCCCCCTCGAGGGCCAGTCAATCATCCAGGGGGGGAGGGAGCAGCGACGTGCTCCAATGACGAAAGCAGGAAGTGACTCACCGCGCACTCACGCTGCAGCTGCACACGCTATGAATACGGTAGTGTCAGCACGAATCCTGTGACACCACCATTGCTAATGTGGTTTTGGGAGAATGGTGGCTTTACTTCTTCACTGCGTCTCGTGGTTCGCACAACGCCACCGCGCTTGTGAACGGCCAAACGCAACACGCCGAAGCGCACTTTCACAAAAGTTTGGACTCGCCCAAGCCAACTGGTAACTGGGGTAACTGTGTCTTGGAATGGTGCGGTTCAACTGGCTCCTTTGGTAGCGCCAACAGGAAGGCTGCAGCACGCCGATTGGTCGACGCCTCCGAGAACAACGGTGCAGGCCGGTGATGAGCTGTCACTTAGCAACAAAACAAAACAATCTAACGTGATCATGTGGTTTGTTCAGAACGATTGTGAACAAACACCAAGCTGGTTTTACCCCACTGAAATGGGTCGAACCTCTAACACCAACTCAGGGAATTAAAATCTGCACAATAATCAGAGAAAAAGGCTAAAACATGAAGTGAAACTATGATTTCTTGGGAGTTTGGTCAAAGTCCTGATGATGCAATTTATCTACTCGTTTGTAAGATTAAAAAGTCTTTATTGTTCCAGTTTTCCAGCTTGATTTTCAGCAGAACTCAAAAACCAAAGTCAAATGAAACAGTACAGGGATATCAGTGATAAACTGTATCAAGGAGTTATGGTGACCATATACGTTGCCTACAGTGTGAAGACGCCAGCCGAAAGTTTATTTAGAAACCCCGACCTGAGACGTCAGTTTGATTCGGTCCTCTTAAGGAACTTGTTTCCAGACGCCAAGAGTCAAAACTCGACATCCAGAGGATGATGTGGTTCGACTGAGAGGATGTTAGTCTGAGTGGAAAGACTCGACGAAACCAGCGACACCGAGGATATAGATGTGTCTCACAGCCATCTCCACACACAGAGAAAAAGCACTTAATCTATAGCACGCCGCCTGCGCGGCTCCTATCGGAGCTCAAATGAGAAGTGCAGCGATGCGGTGGGAGTGAAGGTCCCGGCAGATCGCTCGCATTGTAAAGGAGGTCACCGTGCGTTGGTCTCGGCAGCGCACCCTTTTCTACCCTCTGTCCCCGCTGTAATTACACCCGGCAGTGTCCTCCGTGGACGACTCAAAACAAAACCGCGCTCGAGATCCGAAGCAGCAAACGACAGGAAATAAAAAACACTGACAGCAAACCTTCCCTCTCTGATCCCCCCCCCCCCCCCCCCGTTCGGCCTCACACGCAAACACACACAGACACACTCACAGCGAGGGTTCTGGCATTGTCGGAGAACCAAAGCATAAAGATTTAATGAAACTGTAGGGGGACGTCGTCTGGTGGGGTTTAAATGTTTAAATGATGCTATTTCTTCCCGCTACAGTGGGATGAGAGAGTTTCCTGCGGTAACTCCTGTGTCAGTGGTCTTTTTCCGGCTCCCTTTGCCACAACAGTCTCCCCCAGGCATAAATACATTGATGTCTGCATGATGTAAGCTTTGCATAACCCGAGAGCTGCTAATGCGGGCAGCTATGGGTGCTCTGAATATACAATCCGAGCTGAGGAGGGGAAGCAACGCCGGAGCAGGAAACAATGATACAAACGCGGGCGAAAACTGTCTCGTACTGGATGAAACGGGGAAATAAAACGTCGGCGAAGCGCTGCAGGCCCCGGAGAAGCTAAATTTGGTACCAACCGGGCAGCGACAGAGGGATGACTTGGAGGAAACCTGACTTGTGGCTTAATTTAACATCTAAGAGAACAGTGGTCCTGACACAGAATCCGTTTGACAGCCACCGCCCACTCGCACTCAGCTGCTCTCCCTCTCGCTTGTTTTCACACTCGCTCTCCACTGTCGCCATCCGGCAGATTCGCACACATTTACAAACGTGATGTAACATCCCCCCCGAGCCGTAATCCAGGCTGAGCATCCATAAAGAAGGCCTTTTAAGATGTTCAAAGGAAACCACAAAAAAAATTACTATAGCGGCCAGTCGAGCAGCGTCATTAACCAGCTACCAGAGCCTGATACTACACTGAGGGGCGTGTGTGTGTGTGTGTGATGTGTAATGTGTATCCTGCTATTACTGCTTCTTTGTGGGGGGAAATGAAGCTGTTTATACATTGTGTGGCATGTCCTTGCAGTGTGAACCATCACTTTTTACAGCAGGGTTTTAAAGGTCAGAATTCAGCCAGTCGACTAACAGGCATCATCCGGTCATATCAGCGTCTTTTTTATCACTTAAATCTGTTTATGATCTCTTGTGCAGTGGCAAGCATATGACAGATCTGAACGTTTTATGATCAGAATAAAGTTAAAGTGAAGGAAGCTGCGAGTTACGACCGACTTTCTCCACAAAATATCATTCTAAGTCAAAGAAATGTTCCCACAAGGCAGGGAAACAACACATGCCCTTGAGTGTGTGTGTGTGTGTATACATTGAGTTTTAAACTCCATCAAGCCACAGCGCTCCACAGCTGTCTGCTCATACGACCATCGCATAGAGTAAACAGCAGCCAGTTCATTTGCTTCCTCTGAGCATAATAACGGAAGAAAGTCAACACGGAACACCTGACTTTGCTTATAAAATCGCACAATTATTCACCAGCCGTTTGTCGAGCCAAACGTTAACGTTGTAGAGAAAGAGGAAGTACTACGCGGGGGTGGGGGAGGGGGTGGGGTGCTGATAAAACGAGGGGGCAATGCTTGGAGTCGCCGCTCAGCCTCGCGTCTTTTCTCCGGTGAAGCAGGAGTGGCACTGTTGATACGCGCCGACTTTCGATGTTAAAGCAAAACACTGAGTCATGCAGAAGTGACAGACACGCAAATCGGTTGATTAATACTCACTCTTGAAGGAAGAGAGGAAGAAGCGAAAACCCAGGAGCCCCCCCCGCACCCCCACCCAAACCAAGAATGTGTAAAAATGTACAAAAGCTTTACTTTCATAACCCTTTTTTTTTGTTGGACCGTTTGAATCGTATCAAGTGCTTCATGTCTGATGTGTCACCTGGCTCGTTCTCTTCCTGCCCTCCTCTGCGGCTCGCTCTCCCTTTGTCACAGTCGAATCTATCAAAATACAACATGACATCAAGATTACACTCACGATTGAGTAGAAACCAGAAAAAAATGTGAAGACTGTCATAGTTTGGTGACGTTGAACCATTTCTGATGTAACTTTGTAATCTATAATAGTATATATCTACAGTACAGATTGCAATATTTCTTATTTCTGTCAAACTGATTGTGCTGAATTGTTAATTGTTTATTTACAAAATCTCAGTTGTGAGTTTTACTCATAAACACGAATAACAAGTATTTTCTACTGTGAAAATATTCATGGAACGGGTTCATTATGAACAGGAGTCACATTGATGTGATGCATTCAGGTGTTGTCAGGATTTAAATGTTTAAGCAGTTCATATGGAGAAACCTGACATTCAGTGTGACTCGTGTCAGCGCTCAGATGTGATTCTGACTCCTCACAGTTCATGCAAAAACACTCTTGAAGCTTCAGAAAGAGTTGTTAATGATTAATTTCCATTAACAGAGACAACGACCAACATCACTCGCTCCACAGGCCGGAAAAGGCTTTACAGCACAGGACTGCATGATGATAATTCACAATGGGGTTTTTTTTCTCCCCTTTTAATTCCCTCCAAAACAGAAATCTCTGAACAAATTGTTCCAAAAATTCAAAATGTGTTGCTGTCGCCACCAAAACTCAAACCACTCGGCTCCCTTCTGATGACAACTTGCCCACACGTGACAGACTGGGACAACATTTGCATTTAATAGCTGGGCTGATGTCTCTTCTCTGCAGGCAGCGAGGCCGATCCCGGCGCTGCGCAGCCATCAGAGCCGATCGATCGTCTCCACTTACTGTGATCATTAGAGAAGGTTATTACCACGTATGTGGAGGGATCCCAGCGGCCGCATCCTGACCGTGTCTGCATCACTGCACTTACATAATCCAGCGCCCATGAACACAATCAGATTTTTTTTGGAAGATTGCAAACGCAGGAACTCACACACGTTCACACACACGTGTGGGAGGAGCCCCAGAAACAGGTGCATCCCAGGCCTTTGGATTTATGGCACCACAATAAGGAGAACAACAGGGACAACAGGAGCCCCACAATAATGCTTCTATTCATGGACGAATAATGGATAAAGGCTGGCGTCGTGTCGCTTCCGGCCCATCGTCTCTGCCGGTTTGAACGGACACGGGCGGTGCTGTGGCGCCCCCTGTTGGCCACAGGGGAAATGGAACACTAAAAAAACAAAAATGTGAACTGCTGTTCTTTTCCGTCACTGTACAACTTTGTCATTTTCACACATCCACCCATTAATTCTGTAGGTGTTGGGAGGACAGTGTTGACTCTTGACAGACTTCTATGTTCAAACCACTCGTACAACTGCAAAACAAACTTTATGTGTAGATTCAGTCGAGTCATTTCTTTAGATTGACCTCTGCTTTCATTCTATTGCCCTATATAAGAATAAAACAGGGGAGAACTCACATCAAAACGCCTTAAATATCTCACTATGAGTTCAGACAGGGTTTCAAGGCTTCTTATTTCAATGAGTCTCAAAGGGAAAGCGGCCACAGTCAGTTGCAATCTTCAATCCCACCACTAGATGTCCACCAGTTCAACACGCAACTCACGACGGCGTCTAAAACAAAGGAATGTGGAAAAAAATAAAACGATGCATTTGATGCATCCGTGAAATGTGTCCGGGTGGTGAAATCCAACTAGATAGGTGTTTTCGTTCCTTGGGGATACAATTTCAAATTAAAATGCCGTCATTGAGATGCACACGACCTAAAAAGTTTTCAGTCACGCTTGAATTGATTTTTTTTAGATCATCGACACCTGCATCAACTCAAACAACACTGACGTATGAAAGTACATCAATGAATGGTACGCTGACAAATATACCGACCTGTTCGCGCTGTGAAGCGTCCTGCCTCCAATTCTTTCGATCACGATGGACCAATAGAATTTTTTCAACGGAACTACGTTATAACACAGCTGCCGTTCGCTAATAATTGGCGGTTAGAGCCGGAAGTAGAAAAATGGCGCCACCTGGGCCGCCGTGTTTTATCAAAATCTAAATATTTTGTTGATGAATGATATGTGAAAAAATATTAACTCCGACTGAGAAATAATAAGTGGTGTTCAGCTAATATTCTGGAGTAACTTTTTTAAACCTCCAATATTTGCAGTCTATCAATAAATCTTCTACACATGATGCTGTTTTTATATTTCTTTATTGAATGTCGGTTACATTTTTCATGATACACGAATATAAAATATTTCCTTAACACCAGTGTGGGCAGACACCTGTTCGTTAGGCACCTAAGTCATATCTTCTGCTTTAAAAAAAAACAAAAAGAAAGTAAACAAAATACAACCACAGAAAGATACAAACAAACTGGTTCACAAAAATAAGAAAAAAATCGCTGACAAAAACTTCATATAAAACAATATTTCTGTAGCTCAAAAAGTACACCAATAAGTAGGATAACGCCATATGTGACACAAACTATATACAGTATTTAACATGATTGTTGATTGCGGAACTGACCCAAAGGTGGCAGTGTGGAGCCAGATTGTGAGTTTAACTCTTGAACCTGAGCCTTCAAGTATGAGAAGGAGTGAGAATAAAGTTTCAACCCAGATTAATAAACTTTTACAACATATAAGGTCTGGAGAGTGATTAAAAGTTTGTTTTGTGCAGCAGTGGAAGAAACAGTCAGGTTGTAAATCTGTCTTTAAGTCCTCCATAACGTCTCTGTGATCGCGTGTCCACCTTGAAATCGCCGCCGAGTCGGGGCGGTCCGGCGGTCGGCCTGAGTGTGGAGCAGAAACTGAAGGATAGCAGATGCCATCTGCTCTGGGCGTGGACGCGAGAGGGCCAGTTTCACCCTCAGATCATGAAGGACTGAGTCTGTTTGTAGTGCTTGAGCTGCGGAGAGACAAACAATGAATCATTTCCCCTCGATTAGCTCGTGACGGGCGAGTTTTTGTCTCGACGGCGGGCAAAACAAGCCCTCGCATGACAGCAGAGCTTTTGATCACTCACGTTGCGGGTGGGCGGCGGTGGAGGAGGGGGAGGGTTGTAGGAACTGCTGCTGAAAGACAAGAGGGGGTGACGGGTGAGTCGGAGCGCATGAACGTGATCAAAACGCAGCGCGACAGAGAAGCGAAGGCCTCACCTTTTTGTTTTCTTGCTCTCTGTTTTGGAGAAACGAGAAGAAAAAAAAAAGTTAGAGAAGTCATCACGGATCGCCGTCATGACGTGTGGACTCTTAGCTCGCAGTCCGTCAAACAGTAACTCAAACGCTTCCTGATCCTGACTCACGTTTCTGTGAAAACCATTCATTTCCTCTAAGCTCACTTCAGGCCTCAATCATGCCCCTGGAGAAACACCCCGGCGGTACGACTGGGCTTTATCGCACCATGTACACTAAAAATAACTTCCTGCTGGAAAGTGAGATAAGCAGGGCGGTAAAACTGTAAAGTTGGGATCACATCAGTCAAACACTGGAAAAAAAACCAACAACAAAGAGCTTAAAAACAAAAGAAAAGTACTAATTTGTTTGTTTACACATCGGATGTAAACTCTAATTAGTTTTCATCACATCAGACCCTAAATCGTCGTATTTGCTTGTCGTGATTGTTATTTGTGAACATGTAAACAACAACATGAGGGTTCTTTAACACACTGTCAGTACTCACTCTTGCAGCAGGCTCGCCGGCGACAGACGCAGAAGCAGATGCAGCAGAAGAGGAAGAGCGCCACAAACCCTGCGGCTGCCGCGATCAAAATGGCCAAATTCAAAGGATCTGGAGGAAGATAACATTTGTTTGGTTTGAGTTTTTGGTTCAGTAATGCAGTTTTTCATGTGTTTTTGTTGACTGAAACACAAAAAAACTCACAATCGACAACTTTTAACTGTTGGGCCACGCAGCTCTTGGGCGCCCCCACACTGTTGGAGGACTCACAGCGGTACATCCCTCCATCGATCTTGGACACGCTTTTAAATTTCTGCTCCCAACAAAAACAGAGAAAACATGCAGAGCGATTACAACGGTGACAGTTGTGTGTCCGCGCAGCCGTGTCTTTTCAGCATCCTCACCAGCGTCCCCTTGTGGGTGTCAATGCTGTAGGGGGTTTCTCCCGTGGCTGTCAGCGCCCGGTTGTCTTTGTACCAGCGGTAGGTGGCAGGAGGAACGCTGAGTTTGTCCCTGCACAAGAGCTCCAGGCCCACGCCGACGAACACGGAGCTCGGCACGTCGCAAGACGGGACGTGGGGGGGCACTGGGGGGGGGCAGACGGGGAGGAAGGCAAAAGGACGCGAGTCAGTCCAATGAAAATGCTTCATCGGAGGCTTTTTAAGAGACAAGTCGATGTGAGAGAAGAAGAACTTTAAATGGAGCAAAAGTTTGCAGTTTGAGCGGCGCGTCATACCGAGCACGTTGAGGCTGACGATGACCTCTCCGAGGTTGACGTGGTCCTTGCTGGCCGTCACCTCGCAGCTGTAGTCGCCCGAGTCCTTCAGGGTGACCGAGTGTATCGTCAGCGTGGCTCCGTCGATCTTGGCGCGTTCTGCGTACGGACCTGAAGAGGGAAGGAAGGACGAAGCTGTCAGAAGAAATCGGGGAACAGGAGAAAAGAAAGGCGGCGGAGAAGCTCACTTTGGAGTTTGTCGTTGAAGTAGACGAAGGTGACGCTCTTCCCTCGCTTCTTCCACTCGATTCGGGGGTTCGGGTCTTTCTCCGTCCGGAACTCACAGGACAGCACAGCGTCTGAGGGGACGGAGGAAGAAATTAGATGAATATGTGAGTTTTAAATGTGCCAAAATTGCAGTGAAACTTGGCCAGAGACTTTAGAATGATCTTTTCACAAATTCCAAATTCCTTAATCCAAGTTTTCTCTTTTAACATTTTGAATTTAAAACACCAGAAGCTTTCAGAAAACTCTCTGCAGGCAGATGGAAACTTGACTCACCTGTGTGCTCATGAACCTCCACTTTGGGTTTACTGCTGCTGACTGTCACGGAGAGACAGAGGGGACCTGCAGAGCAAACAAGGGTCATTATAAACAACAAAAACAACAAAGTTTCTGTGAACCGTGAATAAATCTGTGCTTGTTTGGAAGATGTCTTTCTTATTGAGGCTGGAATGACCTAAAATACTGGAGAATATGCACATTCTGGTAGAAGAATCGTGGATTTTTCTCTTTTTTAAGACTGTGCAGCATGAAAGAGATTAAAGCAGGAAAGGTTATCAGGGGTCCCGGTGGAGGTATGCGCTCTACCGAGTGTTCTCCTGGTTTTGTTTGATATAAACAAATCGATTTGACACAACCTCAAAACTGGACAAGCTGTACTCTCCAATCAGCTCCAGGACCAGTGAATCATTACGCCTCGTTTCCATAAAAAGCGACAAAAAAATACACTTATTCAAAGTTTAACCTACTTTTCCTTTGATTCGGTGTCTCTCTGATCCCTGTCTGAACAAAGTTAATCTAAAATGTCCCTATTGAAGAAAAACGAACTGATTCAACGTTTTTATGTTACATTCTCAACGTGAAAGCTGAAGGCAGAAATGTTACGTAACCAGCTGTAATTCAAAACTGGGGGCAAACCTTCAATCATTTCAGTTATTTTAGATGTTCACTCGACTCAGATTCCCTCCTTTCTGTTCATCAAATCTCAAATTCATCCATTAAAAAACTTGGCAACATGAATCTGCAAAACACACATAAACAAACGCCCACGGACGCAGCGAGCGAGCAAGCGAGCGAGTGAGCGGCTGCATCCTGCCGGTGCCTGGAGCGGTGGCGCCCAGGAATGCCGCTGATGGATGACTGTCTGCTTAATCCCGATCCGATAACCTCCTCCAGTGATCTGTCCCTTCAGCTACCACACACACACACACACACACACACACACGCATGTGCGCGCACACACACATGCACGCACATGCACACGCACACACGTACGCTGCAGGGACCTGAATCCACTTCACTGAAAACATGTTTTTTTGGGTGATTATCTGCATAAAAACAAATAGTAAACATCGAATCCTCTGAGAGGCTCATTAAAATTTTTGGGGCAACTGTTTCCACAACAAAACTTGACACTTCCCAGAAGGTGCAGTTGTGATTTTCTTCAATATAAGCCGGTTGAATATTAAAATATTGGAAGGAAACTGAGGCCTCAGATTTCATCATTTCCAGTCAATTGTTTCTATGACAGAACAAATCGACATTAAACTTGTTGGAGGGTTTCCACATGAAGAACAAACTAAGTGTTGACAGTGTTCAGAAAGAAGCCTCATCATCGGGGGCTCCTGATGAGTGTACGTGTGCGTGTACAGTGCGCACACACACGCGTGTACCCCCCGCCCTGCACACAAAGGGACGCTTCATGACAGTAACCTTAGACTCGTCAGCTGGCTCGACACACACGCCGACATCTGCACGGCACATTTGTGAGGATCTGCGCTGATTGATCCCTCCCTCCTGCGCCGTGCGCTCCACCGCGACCTCGACCTGAGCTTCGAGACGCCGTCCGATTCAATACAACCCATGAGCATGCATTTACATGTTCGCAGATGCATGGGGGGTGAAAACAGGTTGGAAATGCACCGACTTCAGACGCATGTTTACTGAAAATGCATCATGAAGCTTCTTTGAAAAGTCAGCAAATCAGAACGTTCAGCAGTTTTGTCCAAACAGAAGATTTCTATCTGAAGGAGCCTTAACCTCTTATGGGGAGATTTGAGGCAGCTCCAAACACACACACAGACACACACAGACACACACAGAGACACACACACACACACACAGGCGCACACACACACACGTCAAAGCAGCAATTTACAACATACAGTTTGTTGTTTGGAGAGGAAACCTCTGCCCTTTAACATTCCCACTGCAACATCAAATGCATTTTTTTTCCCCAGATAGCAAGTGGTCGGTTTCATCTCGGTCCAATTAGCACCAGGGTCAGTCGGGGGCTATCAGCCGAGAGAAGCAGCGTGGGATCTCCGGCCCCCTCGGTGGGGGCCGCGCGACGCGTCCCATCAGCCTGTGGATCTCGGGTTCAAACGGCATCAGAGCGGGTTCAACGTAAACATGGAGGCCGGCCACTCCCTGCACAATCTCGCAGCCCCTCCACACATCACACCTCCCCTCCCGTCGGGGGGGGATTTGCTCCTCTGCACCGGCCCGGTGAAGCTGTAGATCAATTCAGCACCAGCGTCAGACCTCGTGCACAGTTTCATTCTTATCAACACAAGCATCTAATGTCACAAAGGAGCGATCAATGAGTTCAAAGGAAAGAAAACAACATATAATTGAGATGATCTGTATCTGCACATCAGGAGATTGTTTGATGCCTTTAATCACACTGCTTCAAATATGCAGTCAGTTTTGGACAAGCTGATTTATGCATTTCTTGACATGATTTCAGAGCCAATGTTTACGCTGATTTACTCGCCAGTGATGTTTAAATTGCTCTGATAACTCAAGGACATAAGTTAGACCTTTAATTTGAAAACCTTAGAAGGATCCTGTTGTTGATTTCAAAGGCAAAAACATTTTAAAAACAGAGAAGGAAACGTTGCAAAAGATTCAACCACATCTCCTGTCGAACCTCCTTCAGTGTTCTTATTTCTAAGTGAGTCTTTTACACACTTTCACCTCAAATTGATGTTGTTCAAGAGACAGAGTTTGAAATGTTTGGAGCAAATCTCCAAAATATCAAGCAGCATCTCATTAAAGCCACAGCAGACATGGAAAAAAACTACTCCAAAAACAGTGAGTGGTGATCACGTCCTGCAGTTTGAACCCTGCTCCAAAACTTTCTCCCAAAAGTTTGCAAAGAGTTTCAAAAAGTTGGTGGAGACTCACAGTGCAGGAAGGTGATGAGCAGCAGCGCCAGCAGCGCCAGCATCGTCCCGCGCGTCATGTCGTGTCACGGATCAGGCGTCAGATCGCTCCGGAGCTCCGCGGCGGCTGTCTGCTGAACCCGGGTCAGATTAGTTTTACTCCAAACTCTCCGCAGCCCCTGCGAGTTACATCAGGGGCGTGCGCGCTGCGCGCTCGTGTCACCCCGTACAAATGACGGGGTGCGCGCTGAGAGAGGGGGGAGGAGGAGGAGGAGGGGGGGATAACCGTGAACGCGCTCCGGGGACTGACCACCAGTGGGAGCGGGTCAGCATCAGTTTATTTAGGCCCAAAAAACACAAATTGATTGTTTCTCAAGGAACCCGAATCAGCTCAGATTCTTTTATCACAGCAGCTCTAAATCCATCGATCAATTAATCCTTCAAATATGGAAAACAAACATGCAGATTAAATTGGCTTTAGTTAAATTCACTTTCATCCAATTAAAAAAACGGGGAAATGCATCATATTTTAAAAGTATCAGAGCAGCATCAAAGGTAGAGACGTTGCGGCTCATTTTGAGGTGAAAAAGTGGGAAAAAATGTGTTTTAATAACTGAATTTGAAATGTTTGAGCTGCTTCCTCCAAAGGGACGTTTATCTCGGCAAAATCAGCTCAGTGGTAAACATATTTC
The DNA here is from genome assembly GCA_032164315.1 of Malacoctenus gilli. Classification (NCBI taxonomy): domain Eukaryota; kingdom Metazoa; phylum Chordata; class Actinopteri; order Blenniiformes; family Labrisomidae; genus Malacoctenus; species Malacoctenus gilli. The sequence goes on along the minus strand of JASSRZ010000023.1, from coordinate 14,674,963 downwards.
TGCATGATTGAAGGCATTAATGTGTTTGAAAGTAAAGTGAACAAAGCTTGTGCATCCACTGCTGCTGCTGCTGCTGCTGCACTTGGTTCTGTTTCATCACCTGTCACTTCAGCTGCTGCTGTGATCCTGCACTCGTCCAAACTGACCCAGAAAGAGGCCACGATGATTGTTCTTGATCACCCGCCCTGCACATGTCGAACAAGTCCAGAGAAAAACCCGACTTATCCAGCTAGCAGACGGACAAACCGACAAAGAGCAGCGAAAGCGCGACCTCCTTTGTGATTAACGACATGATTTATTTCTGCATCATGACCCTGCAAACATTGCGTTGCACTTGTACTCTCGACTGCGTGTCAGTGGTAAACGTCGGCTTAACAAGCTCCAGTGAAAGCAGCCTGAACCTCCAGAGTGTCCGCCTCGTTTTCTTTACAATATGTTTAATTGCAGAGGATAAATTATGGTCACTCCGACTGTAAATAATGGGAGTGACAGAGGTTGGCGCTGTGTCCGAGGGGATGAGTGTAACCGGAGTTGCAGGGACGAGACAGCTGCTGCAGGCTACTGTGTCCTTGGGTATTAGGTTTCTCACCACCACAGCGCCCACACAACAGCACATTGTCACTCCTTCTGCTTAATGTGCACACATGCTTACATTTGCGGCCATATGCACACACAAAAGCGCCCGCAGGGGCCCGCGCAAGCCGACACGTGTGCGCGGAGGAGAACGGCGAGGCAGCGACGCACCACAATCTCAGCCGCAGCACCTGTCGGCGATCGGCCGCCACAGCTGCCGCGCGAGCAGGAGCCGCTGATCTCGTGTGACACAGTAACACAATCAGAGCCGCAACAAACAACAGGAGCTAACCGCCAGCTCGCAAACATGTTCCACACACCCCAACTCAGACTCAAACGTGAAAAAAGGGGGGCTCTGGGAGGGGCGGCTTGGGCTTTACGTGCATCTTGACCTCTGATGACAGCTCGTAAGGTCAGGCATCTTTAAACAGCTGCTCCGTCTTTACTGTAAGCTGGTGTCCACCAGACAGGGGCGGATTGAGGTGGTTTTTATGGGGGGCAACATGTGATGAAAATGAGGGGTCCCAACTGTCATCCTTCTGCTCTCTTATATCATGAAATAAATTTCTTGGTTCTTTTTTGCTTTTATTTCCCGCTGTAAATATTAAAAGTGTCCGACTGTCTACTTGTGTGAATGCTGGACACAGTTTTTATTGTTTTATTTATTATTATAGGAACTATTCTTTTCTTATGTCATTTGCTTTTGAATCTACAGTCATGCACGGAGTGTTTTGTTCACGTTTTATTCGTTTATCTTGAGCAAGTGAGGAATGAAACAGGGAAATGATCCCTGTCACCTTGTGTTTACACTGGGAGTGACGCAGGGTTTTATGGCTCTAATCAGTCTTGAGTCCTTTTGTATCAGGTCGGCTCAGCTGCTCTTTTCTTTCCAAGTTCCTGGACAATGATTAAGAGGCCTCGTTTCTGCCTTTTTCAACATGACAGAACAAATCCGAGGAGGAAGTAAGAGGAGAAAATGTGAGCTTCTGACCAGTCGGAGGAACGGCTTTATTGCTTCATCACTTACTGGAGAAGCAGAAATAAAAGGGGAAGGACCGACGCGGCCGATAAAAATCCTGGGAAACGTAATCAAACCGCTAAAGAGAGAAGAAGAGGAGCACGAGAAGGAGCTGATCTCTCTGGGTTTGAGAATACTTCTGACTTCAAGATGAAGGCGCTCCTACTACTTTCACTGAGCTTCGCAGGTAAGACATTTGAGTTTCCTATCAGGACTGAGGCGGTTCTCAGTTTCTCAACTTAAAGATTGTTTTATTTGGATGTTCTGGTGACTTCTTCCTCTTTTTTAATCCTTCCGGATTTTGAGTTTGATCTTGAAATCTTTTCAAAGTTAAATGCAACTCGTGTTCAGATCTCACACGTACCTTAACTAATTCTATAAACATTCCTTGTCAGAAAGGTGATCAAATGACTACGAAAAAGATTTGAATCGATCAGAAAAGTCAACAAAATTTGACTATATTTCAATTTTCACTTATATTCATGAAAACTTCATCCATTTCTACCTGAATTTAATTGATTTTTTCCTTTGCAGTGGCTCTGGGAATGCCAGTATTGCCTGCTGGTTTGGCAGAAAATCCCGTTTTAACCAAAGAAGAGCAGAGCCCCCTGCTGGGAGACCTGGTGCCACTGCAGGGTCACGTCGAGGTGGAGGAACCTGCCCCGCAGCCCGGGCTGACCCCTGAAGAGCAGCTCCAACAGCAGTCCCTGGCCAAGAACGTGGTGGAGGAGGAGGTCAAGGTAGAGCCGGCGGTCGAAGGTCAGAAGGAGCAACAAGCAGAGGCAGAGGTCAAAGTGGTTGAAGCAGAACAACCAGTGGTGGAGGCAGAACCACAAGTGGAGGCAGAAGCAAAACCAGAGGTTGAAGCAGAACAACAAACAGAGGTTGAAGCAGAACAACCAGTGGTTGAAGCAGAACAACCAGTGGTGGAGGCAGAACCACAACCAGAGGTGGAGGCAGAAGCAAAACCAGAGGTTGAAGCAGAACAACCAGAGGTTGAAGCACAACCACCAGCAGCAGAGGTTGAGGTGGAGGAACAGAGTGGCACCGATTTTACTGAGATCGAGAAATCGATGAGGGTGGCATTCCTGGGTCCAAATCCTGTGGACGACCCTCCGCAAGAGGAGGAGGAGGAGGAGGAGGAAGATCCGTCGGTAGACGTGCAGCCTGAGATCATCCAGAGGTCCTTGGGAAATCCACCTGACGACTCATTCGTGAACGAGTACGATCCGTGGCCCGATCAGGAATGGTTCCCCGATTACGAGGTGGGTGTCGCCCCCACATATGAGCCAATGGGGGACTTCCCAACGCAGGATGAGGCCAACTTTTTAGCCATGTGGGAGAAAGGAAACATCTTCGCCGACGTGGGCTCGTCGGGGGAGGAGGACTACCCGGTGGAGGACTACCCGGACTACGGCGCTCAGGTCGGTCTCAAGAGGAAGAGACGGGCTTTGATGGGGGAGGGATCCCAAACCCAACCGGGACAAGGCGATGAAGGTAAGTAAGCCCGAGGTGAAGCATCACAAACACAGAAACACATGAAATAGTCAGCTAACTTGCAGGAAATTGCAAGAAATACTTCCGTTTACAGCCTGGACAGGAAAAGTTCTGGGGATGTTTGGAGTTTGAATCCTGAATCCTTCAGGCATCATTTCAATTTACTCGTCTCTTCAGTCATGGAGGACAAATTCCCAAATGTCTGAAAAGCTGCTTGAAAATTATTCAAATAATCTTTAACTTTACTCTGGAGGCCAAAAAAGTCTCAGCGACACCAATAAAAAACACGTATTTGGACTGATCCGAATCAAACCTAAAATTAAAAAGGGCTCTTGATTCAACACGTTTCATTAGATGTTTGGGGTTTTTTTGCGAAAAATGTCACAACTTCCTGTTTTTAAGTTTTGGCAACAATCAGCTACTCGAGCTTTTAACGGACGTATTTTCATCAACTGCACTTCCACCTTCCCGCCACAGGGTCGCGCTCTTGTCCTGGTGTTGCTCTGGACGGGAAGTGCTACCAGTTCTTCAAAGAGCCAAAGAGGGCTGCAGATGCTGAGGTGCCCGCTCCTCCAAACCCACAACTGCAGCCGTTCACACATGTTCACACGTCTCTTGTCCAACACTGAGGACACTGTGGACACTAAACAGTCCTGCTCCTGTGGGTTTTTCTGTCCTCCAGTTCTTCTGTCAGGCTCAGTTCCCCGGTGGACATCTGGCCTCCATCACCAGCCAGCGAATCCACAGAGAGCTGATGGCCTTGATGCAGAAGGAAAACGGCGCCTACACTCGCACCTGGGTCGGAGGACTTCGCTTCCTCGACGTACGTGTCTTAGACCAGAAACGTCTTCGCCTTGCCTGACGACTTTCAGCTGCTCAAAGCTGATTCCAGGTCTGTTTTTAATCAGTCCCTCCTCCTTCTGATTTGCGTCTCCCTGATGTCTTCGTACCTGTCAGACTGGCCGCTTCGTCTGGTTGGACGGATCCCACTGGGACTACGCTGACTGGCTGTCAGGGGAGCCCAACAACACGGCAGGCGTGGAGGACTGTCTGGAAATCCTGCCGTCTGGTACGAGTCTATCTGTCGTGTCCATTTTCATACGTTTGTTCAGCGTTTCGGGGCTTTGAACCAGAACGCCGACCAAAAGTAAACCTCACTTTCAGTTAATCTGCCATTTTTAATAACCAAATTTGTAAAAAATACATTGTCTACTGTAAAAGCGTCTTCTGGTTCTTCATCTGATGTCAAATTTCCAATTATTTTACACATTTGGGAGTCAGATTAGGTCTTTTTTCAGGTCCAGCTGAAAGAAAAAGCCAACGAAACCCACAATTTGCAGTAAAAACTCATGATATATTCTCATTGTGCAGAGTTATGACTAAATCGTCCTGCTGGATTTGTAACTTCTTCTTTGTCTGTCTTCCAGGAAATGGAAAGTTCAATGACTTCACCTGCTGGGAACCTCAGGCGTTTATCTGCTCCTACGTTTTATAGCGCATGTTCAGGAACCTTCGTCTTCCTGGTCTGATTTATCGGAGTCTTTGCCAAGTTCGCAAACACGGTAATAAAAACGCAACCAGCAGGGCTGAAGGTGTCTCGTCTGTGGGTGACGGGGCTGAGTATACGAGGGAGACACTCGGGACAGTTTAGGCGGGACGGTTTGGAAGTGGGCGGGGCTGCGATAGAGGGCAATGATGTCACGCACAGATGAGCTCCAATCAGAATCCAGGAAAATTTGAAGGCAGTTTGTGGCTGCAAATGGAATCTGCTCAGACAGAGCAGCTTGTTTGTTTCTAATAATCAAATATGTTGACGATACCAACATATTTATTTGAATTGGACCTTTTTCTGAATGATTGTTCAGAACATGTTTTCACTGAAATCAGTAAAGACAGTAAAAAAAATACAGTTTAAGTTTTGTTTTTCTTTGTTTTCTTTCCCAAAACAACTCAATGTATCTTTTTTCTCCTAGCTTTTTGTGGTTACTATCATTGGTTGCTAAAATGTACCAAATGCACTTTTGTTTTTTGCCATTAAAACCTGTTGTTTGTCTTCATTTAGCTAAATTAGAGAGACATTCTTGTCCTACAGAATGTGGCAGCAACACATCACAAATAGCGAATAAGATCTAAATCTTTCAGTCTGAGTTTTGTCCTCTCAAGGTCCATTTTTTCTCGTATCTGTTTCCAAAACACATCATGTTGTTACTTGTACATAATGTGTTTCCTGTAGTTTTTTTTTTACTGACAAATGTGTTTTGAAACATCTGCAGTTGAAATAGTTGTTTTCTTTTGCGGAAATCGCAGTTAGAAAGTATCAAAAGTAGCTTCCTAAAAAAGTATGTGGGTAACAGTGATGCCAGCGTCACTCTGTGGCCATGACTGAGCTCTCCTGCCCACCCAAGACCCCCATATAAAGGCATCCCCAGCTCACACAGGGTCCAGACATTCTGGCTCATTTCGCGGGATCAGTCGCTCCACCCAGAAGGCCAATTTGTCCGGCTGCCCGAAAATTCCCGCCGGGTGACGAAACGCTTTTCCGCGCTCCGACTTCAGACCCCGCGTCTGCGGCGCTGCCGGCTGCCTGAGTGCGTCTGATTGCGCTCCTCGGCCGTTGTCGCCTTCGCCGAGCGTCCGAACACCAATCCTCGCCGACCCCTTTAAAATTACAGCAGCTTAACGCCCATTAAGTGATGTATTCACACGCTGCTGCTGCTGCCGCTGCGGCAGGAGCTCCCGTAAGCCGCACATGTCGCCGAGTGTGACTGTGAGTCATTTTCCACTGGCCTACACAACCTTTTGCTGACCTTTGGAGGTGGAGGTGAGGGATTACCGGCCCTGATGCGACGACTGGCAGCTCCTCATCCCTCCGCGTTACACACCGACTGCTTCCCCTCCATAAATATGCACAATCGAATCAAGTTTTTAGGGCGGGGAAATAAAAACAGCACCTCACAAAGGTTTCCATAAATTGCCGAAAGTCGATCGAGTCAGATGGGGAGCCCGGCTGAGTCTCCATTGTTCCCCCACCAGGAAAAGTGACTTTGGTCGGATTTAAAAGCTCATAGTTGAATCTGCATTGCCGGCGTATTACAGGGCAGATTTCTTCTCCGGCTTTACTCGAAATAGCTCGGCTGCGTCCTATTTTTAGACGAGCGGAACCACATCGGTTCTGGTTTGTTATCATCGCGTATATGCTGAATTCCTTCAGTGAATAAAACACGATATGGTGGATTCCCGGTGTTTGAGATCGCGCCGCTCGGTAGTGACGGAAATCCCCTCGAACCTCGGCGGATTATTACCGTCGCTGTTTAGATGAGCGTGACTCAGTATCGCTGCTTAGCATCTGTCAGTGCAACTCATTTTCTGACTCGGTGCAACGCTGCCAGCTGTTCGTGGGCTACCTCCGTGTGTGTGTGTGTGTGTGTGTGTGTGTGTGTGTGTGTGTGCGTGCGTGTGTGTGTGTGTGCGTGCCACACAATCCAGCTCACGGCGCCTAAACACAGTGAATACCTGCCCACGGCTTCACCGTTGCATGAC
>JASSRZ010000023.1:14637931-14654459 GCA_032164315.1 Malacoctenus gilli | reverse complement strand
CCATGAGGAGTCTCCAACAGAAGGTGTCAAACAAGCAGCCTTGTGGATGATCTGAAAAAATGTGTAAAGATCACTAAGTTGCCAATTTGTTCAACGTTGACACAGATAGAAAAGGACTCTCGTGTTTGAGTCGACTTCGGAGGAAACCGTTTCCTAGTGACGACTTCAAAACGTTGAGACTCTGTTGGCACAGCGGCGAAGCAGACAGCGAGCAGATTAAAGTGGGATTAATGTCCGTCCATATGAAGTGTGCTGATTCTCCAAGTACTCGGATACCTCTCGTAATCCAACAAATGCCTGTTGAGTAGAAGTTTTGGGCGATGAAGTGACTCCGTTCAGGGTGTGCCTGATGCTTAACCCAGTAGCAGTTGGGAAAGGATCCAGTTCACTGGATCTTGAGGTAGAGACTCAAAACAAACTTTTTGCTCCAGTTCTCTGGAGTCTCAAGATGAAGTAACTCGAAAGACTAAAACACAATCCTCAGCGTTAAAGCATGTTGAGTTTAGCGTTTGGGTCGTTCACTTTTAATCCCTGAAGAAAAGGAAAAGTTTCATCCTCTCTGTCAGCATTAATACCATTGGCACCATGAATGAAGGTGTGCAAACCACAGTCGCCAGTTCCAGCTTGGCAGGTCTGCATAGTTTCATCCTCCTACTCACAGCGTCGGACGGAGGCGTTCAAGTGTTCACTCAGTGACAGACAGAACTCTCCATAAAATCATGTAAAAAGTCAAAGAGCAAAAGGATATCGAATTTCGGTGCTGGCAGAAGCTCGAACATAAGTTGATAAATCAACGATGAGACCAAAAAAAACGGGAAAAGTCTGACTTTTCATGACTTTTAAACCCACCTGGTCAGAAGTGAAAGAAAAAACTCCTACAAAGTCCAACATATCAACACCGAAGAGAGATAAAAGTTTGTATTTATTCTGAAAGTAACTTCCAAAATAACATTTTTGTTTCAGCCATGTGCACATGTTGGCTAACTGGTGTTCGCAGATAAGATACAAGCTTTTATCTAATCCTGTTTCTATTGTCGCGGTCATGCAGTAAAGAATCACTGTTACAAAGGAAAAACAACTGATTAACAAGTGATGAATTGGAGGTTAATGTTAGTCAATAACTAACTCTTCATTAAGAATAGAAATTATGTTTAAATGTCTAGTTTTTAAACATGAAAGAAGCCTTTTGCTGACTTTTCAAAAGTTTAATTAGAAAAGCAGACAAATATTTGGTACCATCGATAATCTGAAGTCCTGATGAGGTGTGAAAGAACTTCTCGGGTGTGTGAATTCTCATGTGAAGGAGTTTAAATGACAAGCACGGACATGTACTGCTGTAGGATGGGATTTATAATCGGCAGCTAGAAAAACACTTCAAAGGTCAAGGAAAGCCCTGCGAAAAAATGCAGTAAACTAAACTCTACTGTCACAAAACAGTCAAAGAATTCAAAGTTTGGTGGGTCAAAAACAAGAAATCCTTTCAAACGCTTGAGTTTTGATGGAGAAAACGTTGCCAGAAGACACGGAGATGTGCAACATCTTTAGTTCCCTCGAGCTTCAAATGAGTGAAAGCTGCAGGAAACAGACACACGCAAGAAGAGTAGATAGAAACTTATTAAAACAATCTATATTTAATTTGCAAACTTATATTAGATTACAGAAAAAGGTATTTGGAAGTCAGTACATGTGTTGCTCAGTTTTAAAAGGGAGATCTTCGAAGGGAGTACATAAAGACCTATACAACCACACATTTGTTACATGAATAATTTTTGAGAGTCTATCTTTACCACTGGCCTCTAAGATACTATAAGCTACAATCGTCGTAGGATTTATATACGTAATTAACAAACAAAGCTTATTTGCCTATCAGGAGCCCGGGTTATGAAAGTCTTTACCTTGCTGCTGCCATTATTTTTGTAAACACTACCAAAGGCTTGAACAGGGCGGTGATGGGAGAAGTTCGACTCCTGAATGTGATTTCCCGAAAACAAAATGGAACAAAAAAAAAAAAAAAAGAAATAAAATAAAATAAAGCAACAACAACAACAAAATAAACAAAACAAAACCTAGCAAACAGGACGAGTGAAGCAGCTGCCTACAGAACAGCAGGAAGCCGGCTCGACATAACGAGGAAGAAGAAACTAGTTCCGATAATTGCCCAGAACACAAAAACGGAGAAGCGTCAACACAACTGATGGAGCCCCATCGCGGCGCAACATGGCAACAGCATCAGGCCACTGAGAAAAACATGGTCTCACATGAACACCGCGCGTTAAAGCAGACACCCGGCCGCCCGACCAGCGGCGCCGTCGCCGCCGCCATCACGTCGGCCGGCGTGTCGTCGCAAAATAACTATTCCGAACGAGTTCATTATACATTCTCCAACAGCAGTAAGTTTTACAGAGCTTTTTAGTGGGATGGCTTGTTCTTTTGAGAGAGTGGGTTAGACATAGAAACACTCGAGGTGGCAGCGCCACAGACTACAGTTCCCTTGGACGACACCTCCCCCAGAGCTGTGGTGCAGGTGCACGTGATTCAGGGGCAGAAAAAGGACGAGTGCAATAAACACCTCGGTTCTTTCAAGATTCAGCTACACCCCTGAGAGAAGCCAGGCAGAAATACAGGCGTAGGAAACGGGTGGGGGGTTGGGGGGGGTGGGGGTGGGGGTGGAGAAGGGTTGAAGAAGCACACACGAAAAGTGGACTACGTTTCCCACGGTGAGGGTGGTTTGAAGGACTGTGCTTGTTGGAGTGTCGAGGCGCCGCCAGGTTAGTCTTCGTCGTCGTTCTCGTCGTACTCGTCCTCGTCGTCGTCGTCCCCCATGTAAGACACTGGAGTCTCCACGCGGGAGCCGCTGTAGTGAGAGTCATTTGAGCTGGAGGCCATGGTGCCATCGGTGCAGCCGTCGCTGCAGGGAAACGAAGGAGCCGACGTGGTCAGAGAAACATTGAAGCCGGACGCCAACACAAAAAGGGGCCGAAAAACGAGCTGCTCTCTTACGTGCTTGCGGGGTAACGAGCTCCGTTAGCAGAGGATCCTCCGGTGATGTAGACATTACTGATGGGACCTTTTGCCATCTCTGGAACAACAAAAACATGCATCGAAATTTTTAGCGTTTACACAAACACAAACTACCTCATCAATTTTAACCTGTTTTCTATTTGTGACGTTCACAACCAGCACTGAGCCCTGCAGCCAACATCTGCTGTACACACGTTGGCTATTTGCAGCAGCATCTAACCAATAAGAAGCATTTTGCTGCAAAGTTTGTGTTGAATTTGAAAGAGGAAACTCTCAAGTCAGTAAAAGGTGTTGAACATACGCGCAGCATTAATGTCTTTATTCTATTTACACACTGAAATCACAACCTCTCACTCAGTCCTCCACCGACCAGGTGGAACTAACACCTTGATCTAAGACCAAGACATGTTTGCAAGGAGAAGCACCGACATCACAGTTTGGAAAAAGTAATTTGACAGAGTTGAAAAGGTAACCAACTGGAAAAGCTAAAATCCACCAGAGTGTGCAGGAAAATCTGATCTTTTTCTCCATGTTGGGACTATTTGTTCCGCTGTACTTGAGCTGAATAAACCGCAGCAGTCGGAGCAGCAGGAGTGGCGGCAGACGGAACGGTTGCCCCATTAGAGTTGCTCCACAGGAAGCATTCGAGATACAAACAGTCCATGGCACAAAGCAAATTAAAAAAAAAACAACCTGATGCAATCTGCTTTAGGTTTAGTTTCTGTGTTCCCAGAGTACGAGTTGGGCTGAGAGTTACAATCAGAGCTCAAACACCGCGATAAAGCCGTTTGAGACGATGCAGCAAATACTCAGATCACATTCTTTCCCTGTGCCAGATAACCAACAACAGCTCTCGAACCTCCAACAGGCTCAAACCAGTAGCCGTTAAAAAAGGAGGGACATGTTGTAAATTAACTCCACGTGGGGGAGAAAAATTTTTAAACAACTGATTACCTCACACTGCAGAAAATACAAAGCAGCACTTAGCTTCAGCATTGACTCCTAAAAAGGAATTCTTGTGGTACCAGTGGGGATCTGTGTGGCACCCCATACTACCTCCACAATAAGAGTTTTGGCACTTACCTATAACGTAAGGTTCGAGAGCTTTGGGCACCAGACTACGTGCGACCTTCAGATCCTCGGGAGAACACTTCCCCACCTCCAGACCGCAAGCCATGCCCATCCGCTTCAGCACCTCGATGTCGTCGTGGATCTCAAACATGCTGTCGAAATTGAACAAATACTCGAACCTGCAGGTGAGAGAGGGAGACACGGGATCATTATTCTGACATCAAACCACTGTGCTCACTCACGGAGAGGCTTGTAAAAAATGATTGTGCCCATACTTGTCATTGGAGATGCTGCAGTCGATGACAGTTTTCTTGCTGGTGTTGACGATGATGAAGGGGAGGTGGATGATGGAGTTGGGAGGTGGAGGTCTGTTCGCCTGCTGCTCTGCCTGCCTGTTCCGCTGAACCAGGTTCTTAAAAGCTATTTGCTGTGAGGCCACATCAAAGGAAGGCAAAGCAGAAACCGATTTCATTCAACATTCATTGCACAGCGATCCTAATGAACAAAGAAACCCGCTACATATTTCATGGCCACAGCTTCCACAGAACATTTTGGGTTGTTGAATTCAATCAGATAGGTCAAAACACACTGTAGATGTTTTTGTTCATCACATGATGATAAGCAGATGTCTGATTGTTTTGCAAGCTTCATAATTTCCTGCGTGAACCATCATCATCAAGAGGCAGAGGCAAACACACAGTCTGGAAGCAAAATGCCGTCTCATCGTCTCCACAACGTCTCCACGAGGCTTCTGCAACCTTGATGGTTTGTGACTTCCACAGAACACCACATGATCTCCAGCATGACAGCAAGAAGGACGAGGAGCAGGCCATTAGTTCCCACCTGCAGTATGAGCTCCTGAAGCTGTGATTGTTTCTGCTTAATCCTTTCCAGCCGCCTTTGTCTCTCCACCTACAGTTTACATGGAGTAATAATAACCGACGGTTATGCAACAGCCAGACATTCACAGCGCATCCTGATGTGGGGGAAAAAAAGGTCTCCGTCGTGCGCTCGTACCTCCAGGTTTTGGCACTCCTGTGCTGAGTTGGTGGGCAAGCCGATCCACTTGATTTCTTTTTTCTCTTTAGAGATGATGTTCATGGCCATGAGCACATTGAGTGCATCGTAAACACGCCGCCGAATGTTCTTTTGATCATACACGTGCTGACAAAAGAGATGAGAGGAAAGCTTTGAGCTGAATGTCTGAGAAAAACACGCATCAAACGCAGCATTGAATCGAAAACCGAGTGTGATTACTCTTCGTCTGCATCGCTGCAGCTGCTCCACTCACCGAGTCGTTTGGAGACATGTGGTTGTCTGAAGAGCTGAATTCTGCCACCAGTTCATCGGCCACCTCGTTGTAAGTGGTTACACCTTTCTTCTGCACCTTCTCGCACACTTTCATGGAGAAATGCCGCAAGCCTTTCCCATTCTTTTCACCTTTCTTGCCACGCTTTCTGCAGACCAAACATTGCCACATCCATTTATTGACAAATGTGTAAAAGTCCCGTTTTTTATTGACAAGAAGTGACATCGAAACCTGTGGCACATCCAAAAATAATCTCCACACAGCCTGACAATCCAAGCTTATGAACCTAAGAACCTTTTGAAGACTTACCCCGATGACCAAGGAGAGGCATCGGCTGGTTGACTCTGAGTGAGGAACTGGGAACTGGGTGTGTGTGGACTGTTGACCAAAATGGTATTCGATACTGTGGGCCTCTGAGGTGTTCCGATCACCTGTGAGGAACAACAGAGGAGCAGCGATAGAATGTTTCAGCGATGAAAATCGATTCGCCTTTTCAATGAGCAGTGAAACACTTGGTAACTTCCTTCAAAGATAGTGGCAAAAATTGGGGGAAAGTGGGAAAAAAAACTGGGCACCACCGAGATAAAACCAAAGCTGGGAATACATCCGAGTTGTCTTAATACAGGCTCAGGCAGAAAACACTTGGTTGGAATGAGCCTGTTAAGCGACTCACGACAAGTTTGTGGGTCTGTAACAGTGACACGACCAGAAACTTATTGGACGTCATGTATACACAAAAAAAGGCTCATGTTGGTTTACAGCTCATTTTTTCCCATTTTTTAAATTTATTAAGATGCAAATAAATGCGGCATTTTAGGATTCTGCTCAAATAACTCGACTCAGAACAAATGAGAGAGAGTTTAAACCTGACAACGTGCATTTAGTGACTGTGACATTGAATTATTTTGTGAATTACAACTCAAAAAGTCGATAACTAATCCAGAAACCTGAAAGTCGGCCTCTCCGATAGTAATACGAAGCATCTTGGCGGTCGGAGCTCTTTGCCTTCACTAAGGTGATATCTAAGCTGATTTCCGTTATGTATACATTCCTTGTATATAATGGGATGATGGGTGTAATCCTGCTGACTGTAGAGATGATAAGCTTAGGATCAACTACCTCCAACTACCCTCTGCCCGGTCACCTCACAATGATAATGGAGGGGCTTACAAAACAATAAGACTAAGCAGTTAAAAACAGGGCGCAAAACTAGAGAGAAAAGCACCTGTGAGTTGCTTCTTAGTCTGACGCTTATTACAAATTTGAAGCGTGGTTCAAGACTTGAACGGTGAAAATAGAAAAAATAACACAGTATGAGACCGGACTCACCATGTGTTGTTGCACATGTTGCACGTGTGCAGCAATGTTCACATTGGACGGCCCAAGAGTTTTGGGTAGTAGCTGTTTGGCCACGGGGGCAGCTGTAGGCTGGACAGTAACCAAGGAAAGGACACCTGAAAGAGAGCGGCGTGGGTGGACACATGATTAGACCTCCTGTCTGAATCTCCATTGCCCCCTAATGTTCACCTGCCAGGACACATGCAGAGGATTTCCTCGTGTGCATGGTGGGCCAGTGTGAAGACTCGAATGACTTTGTTCTTATATAATAACTGGCTCAACTTTGTTGGACTAATTGCTGATGACCAACTCTTCTCCCAACACTGTTTTGTGTAATTTGCACTGTTTTAAAAGAAAAAGTCTGAGATCGTCACATGACCCAGTTTAAAGATTTCACTGAATCAGTGGTGCATTAGTGCCCTGAGAATCAGCAATGCGACCAACTATGAAGACATGATTACAGTTTTTGTACCCACAGGTAGGCTCCAACAGTCCACCAATCCAATTCATTCAGGGACAATCATACTCGGGTTAACAAGAGTTTCGGACTGTATTCACTTCACATCCTGGCGTTGTGCCTCTGTCCCAACTATTTTGAGCTTCAGTTTATGTGGCTGCTACCAATTTTTCCACTTCTTCAGATTTCATACAATGAGCTACTTTTGGCTTCATTATGTAGCTTTGAATCTATTATACTCAAAGTAGTTGTACACTGAGCAGATCTTCAAACTAGGTTTTCATTTACTTTGACACAATTCTCCAACTCTCTGTCAATGAAGGTGCAACTATTGTCTACGTTTGTCCTATAACCACACTTTTACCAGGTTTAGATGGTCTGACCAGCTGCAGGATCCACTATAGTCATTTGGTGCAAAAAGCAGCCACTAGAAAGTTATACCTTTGCTCGGGCTCAGATTCTGATCGATGAAAACCTTCAGTTCTCCATTTGCTTCAATCAGACCAGCCTGTGAGAGACACGTGTTAAATATGCTGCAAACACCACAGAAATAAAGCCACAGCAAGAGCTGAGCAGGAGTATAAATGAGGTCAACATGTTAAACTGCCAGACTGAAACAAGTTATGACAGATATGGTGCCCTCTGGCAATGCCTACAATGTGACCCATAACTTGCAAAATGCAGCCAAAGCAACGATGTGCATGCTTACATCTTTAGCCATGATCCCAAAGGACCGAAAAGAGAAGGACTTGGGGTTAGAAAGATGTTCCTGCTGTCTTCAGTGTTCAATCCCCTGCAAACAGAAAGAGAACAAACTATGAAATGGGGAAACGCTTGAATATTCACAGCACAAATATGCAGTTTAAACTTCCCCAGCTCGTAGACGTGTATCTCGATTTGTTGATTTTATCAAAATGAAACCTATTACTGCAGTAAGGCCCATTTGAAGTGCCTGCTACCAGCGCACCATACAAAGCTAACTATATCACCAACATTAGCTTCTGTAATCCTCATGCGAGACAAAATTGACGGAAATTTGAGCATTTCGTGCTCATCTTGCTTCGATGAGCCTTTGCGTGGGCTTTTTTGGGTGCCCCGTGGATGCAGAAAAGCGTATTAAACCATCCACTGATGCTCTCAACTTTTACCAAGTGTGCACAAGGCCTGTGTCAGGTACCGAGCACGTCCGGAGGAGAGGCATCGTCGAACTTCTGCTACAGGTCACGCAAACGTGCTAACTTCCCCGCAACAGCGCAAAACTAACATTGAGACACAATCAACTGCAACACACGGCCACAGACGGTCCGACTGCATGCGGCAGCGACTGCGTTCACATCACAGCACGGCAGCAATGAGCAATCTTTTGTTGGATGCAGCTAGCTGAGTGATACCGCTAACAGCTAGCCTTGGATTGAGCCTGTTGGCGTTAGCCTGCTAGTTAGCGTAGGCACGTTTTCAGTCGAATCACACAAAATTCAGCGATTGCTGTTTCCGTGCTGCAGATCCCAGCAACGGGGGACCACGAGCCCACGTTTAAAATAGGAGTGTGCATTTCGCAAGGCAAAATGAGTTATTAGAAGTGAGTATGTGCACTTACGAGTGCACTCTCTTGTCTCTTCGACGGCTGTTGTTGTTGGCATTTGAGAATGGAGGAAGAGGAGGTCTAAATCCCCACAAAACAGGAAACAAACTATGCAAAGTCGAGCCACTTTTCCATCAATCTACCCTTAATACCAGGTGCAAATTATTTTTGAAACCTCGAATATTAAAATCGAGACTTTTATTTGTTCTTTGGTCCTCAATTTTGCTCTGTATGATGTCAGGATTTTCCCTTTTGGTTTCATTTAATAAAGCTGTCGAAAAGTACGACGATCCCCCAAAGAAGCGATTACTACTCATACGGTGAATATGTACAAGTAACAATGTAGTTATTGAAAAATAAGGTCACGGTAGAAAAGTTGCAAAACAACTTTGAACGCCCGCATATAATTAACAGCAACTGCTCAAACACTCGTTAGTAGTAATGGCATTATTGACGTACAGTTAATCGTGTTTTACTGCCAGTTCACGACCCCCTTTTCAAATACATCCCCCAACAAACACAACTAACTTAGATGTACTGACGAGTAATACTAGAAAGGGTGTTTACTATATACATTTAAATATACAGAAATTTTATTTATTTAGAGCATTCAACAAGCGTTCATAGGTGCTTTTTATTTTTAAAATTAAAATACGCAATGCATCCCGAGTTTTGTGACTAAACTGCTACATTAAAGTCGCATGTTACACATGCACACTTAAAATAAGTGTTTAAATATACCGGCTGCGGGGGAATATGTATTTCTCAGTGGACGTCGATGAAAACAGGTCGATTAGAATCACAGCAGACCGTTAAACTGTTGTCTCCAGCCTTCCCAATGAGTGAGAGACAGGGTAGACGACATATTATCATTCAAAGAACAATTGTGAATGAAACGCTTGGAGTTAAAAACTAATATTTTTTTTAGCAACGAGCTAACTCGTGATTACAGTTGACACACCAAGACCTCCGGTGCTTTGTTAGCCCGCTGGGGAGCTAGCGGGGGGAGCTAACCGCCAGCTGTCACCGACTACACTACACGAATTAGCCGCGTTTTCGCTCCGTTCCTGCCGGCAATAAAGGATTCAAACTGTCATGAAACGTCCAGCAAAGCGACGAGACGTCCCACGTCAAGAGCTTTTAAACTGAGCAGGCAGAGTGGCGGGCCGGTAAACGGTGCTTACCGGTGCACTTCTCAAAGTTAGCAGGTGGTTAGCTCGCCTGTTCTAAGCGCTCTCCGTTAGCCTGGCTACAGCAGCGCGTCTCACAATCTGATCTTGGCGGTGTCTCTGTTCGGCGGCCTCTCATTGGACAGCCGCGAGCCTACGAAAGCGGTGCAGTCAAAGTGAGGACACACCCACAAACTGAAGCTCCGACGATTGGTGGAGACCGACCAGCTTTGGGGCGCGCACAGCGCCATCTGCTGGACAGGAGTGTAATAAAAACAGCGGACAGGAAGAAAAACAGGGGCTCTCTTTCCAGCAAAGTCAGATGTCATGTTTCAAGCGCTGAATATAGGAAATTAGAAGATACAACTGTCAAACTCCACAGATCTTTTTTCTTATAATATCCTCCTTTGGGTAAAACTGAAACGAACTGGTAAAATGAAAACTCTACTTGACTCAAGGGACTCTTTCGATGATGACAGATGATGGAAGAAGTCAAGAATATTGTTTTTATTGATGGCTCTGTTGCTGGTTGCAACAAAAAAAATCTACTGATCGTTAATATAGTTTTCTATTATTGTTATTATGTAGTTTTGCATTGAGCAGGACTGTATTGAAATAATTCGTATTGGAAAAATAAGTAGGTTTGTAACTGCTTATAAACCAGAAACTGAAACGAAGTAAGCAGCGTCAATCGATCATTGGTTACAATCGATCATATTTTTATTTTTGAGTATTTCGTTCATCCCTTTGAATAATGCAGTGTGTAGAGCTCAGTCCCTTTCCACAGCATGTGGAAATGTGCCTGATAGCTCATGGAAATGAGAGAAGCTCCTTCTGCTTCATTGTGATACATAGTGCGTCTTGCAGACTTGAGTCCACTCATGTCGCTCCTTTCACTGTGAAACAGCAAAAAAGGAAAGGAGGAGGAAGCTGATGTCCACAGATACACTCTTTATCAGTTTTTAACTTTCTGAAGGGTGGATTCATTTTTCAGGCAAGATAAAAAAACATGAGCTGTGACCGTCTGCTTCACCACCCAGATAAGCTCATGTAGTTTAATGTCAAATTTAATTTATTATTCTTTTAATATTTAATGTTTTTACATTTTTTCCTTCTTTATTACTGAACAAATACAGCAAAGACAAAGTCCGCCACTTGTATTTGAAATCGATCTGAATAAAAGTAAACGCACCTGTCTAAAATAATACTCAAGTAGAAGACAGATATTTGAAAATGTACTGAAGTACAGTGAGTAATTTACTTCGTGATTGTTCACTACTTCCTATAACAATGTTGTATGCGGTTTTTCAGGGGTGAAGACACAAATTCACTGCACTATTTCTCGCTTGATTCACAAACGCAAGGTTTAATCCCCATCAAATAAATATCAGGTGATGTAAACAAACCGCAGGACAGCTGCCGTGAACCCCATCTCTGCCCAAACCCTTATCTGTCGGTGCACTTCCGCGCAGGCGCACTGGCAGCGACAGTCGGGCTACCAAACTGGTCAAACAGCGGGTGTAAAAATGGTAGGTAACCAAAATAAACACAAACACAGCCTTCGGCTTTAGTGCCACGAAGGCCCGCAGTCAGCGCTACTGTCGCGGTAATAAATGGCGTTAGATGTCGCGTTTCGGCGCTCGTACAGTGATCAGTTTGTTGTGTTCGCTGCTTTTACAGAGAAGGTCAGTTGATATTTTGAGAGCAGCTAGCAGTTAGCTACACGTCCCTTTTTGGCAGTCTGGTAACTTCGGCTGTGAGCAGGTCAGCCGCCTGACCGTAAACACACGTATTCATCCACACACCCACGCACACAGACGCACTCGAGCCCGGGACGGACCGACCGAGGGGCCGTCTTGCCGGCGGCCACACTGACAGTTTATTTTTACCCCCCTTTTCTTTGGTAAATGTGAGTGATACCTCCCGGCTAACCAGGCTAACGCTAGCCAGTGTAAGTTACGAGCTGGTGGTAATTCGGACAGCGCGGAGCAAACGTCAAACCGCCCCCATGACCGCCGCGATCCGTGCGGTTCTGAGCGGCTGTCGGTGTCACTTGGTGGTCGTTATTGGGAGGAATCAGGGGCGGTCGGTGAAGTCATTAACGGCTCCGTGAACTCTCCGAGTTTCAGGCTCCGGTTTCAGGAAATGCTGCTCCTCGGATGCTGCAGCTGCTGGGAGAACCTGGTGTGTTTTTTCAGCTCGGATATAAAAACCCTCCGGCTCCCCTTTTGAAGGCTCCATAAACGTTAAAAAAAATGCTAAAGATGCTTTGTGCGGCTTTGCAGAAGACTTATTCTGTCAAGTACTTTTTTGTATTCACACGAATAAATCTATTTGTTTTGGTTTTGATTAAACTTTATTGTCACAAGTGGCGTGACATCCTCCCAGAAGTGCAAGAAATAGAGCAGTTTGTACAGATATGCAGGACGGATGAACATACTGAGACGCTTTGGACATGTTTTAGTGTTTGGATGCAATTGACACGATCGATGGACAAACACACCATGTAGATTTATATGGATCGATCAGGTCACGATTCACAGATTATTCAGTTGCTTTGTTGTTGTTTTTTATCACAACAATTGTAGATTTAATCTTGTCACTGAAACTGGTACGACAGCAACATTATAGCCTTGATTTGTTCCTCAGGAGAGCGTAAAATAAACATCGCTGTTCCCTTCAATGCTTAATACGGTTAAACTGTTGTTAAACTTTGGTCATATCAATTTAATTCAGACTGTGTGTGTATGACATTATTTCACAACACAAACAATAATTCCTATACATTTTATTTTGAAATACTGCTGCGTATTTGTGTCAGAGTGCCTGTGCTACACTCCAGACTTGTTGCACCTCGAGGTCCTTGCGATGGCATCCCATTACCCTGCTCATGTTACATCTATGACTGTAGTTATCTGAGGGGCCCGCGGAGGTACAGCATGTGCTCTGAGAATCCACAACATCTTTCCCTCCTCAGAAAAAGCCCATGTCGCTCTCAGACAGGACTTAAAGACCTCCGCCGCGCGCCTCCAGCTCCGCTTTGCTGATGTCTGCTCGTCAGAGTGACTGACTTACCTTTTGGAATATGTGTCAGTGTGCTTTTGCGCGTCTGCTCCTCCTCACTGCTGCCTGAATGCCTGTAGATGTTTGCGTGTCGCTGTGCGTGTTTGTCTGCGTGTCGCTGTGCGTGTGCGTGCTGCTGTCCGTGCTTCCCAGCCTGGTCGCGCCGGTCTCTGACAGCCCCTGTCCTGTATTCATACAGCATAAGCTGAAGTCTTCGCAGAGGGACAAGGTACGGCAGTTCATGTCCTTCACACAGGCTGGGGAGAAGACGGCCGTGTACTGCCTCACACAGAATGACTGGAAACTAGAAGTGGCGACCGACAACTACTTTCAGAATCCAGAGCTTTACTGCAAAGAATCCATGAAAACTTCAGTGGACCGGAAAAAGTTGGAGCAGCTCTACAATCGTTACAAAGGCAAGTAGGAAGAGTCACAATCTGGAGCTGAACATTTGCGTTTTTAATGTTAGATTTAGTCTGAAGTGAGACATGACGTTGTTTTACAAAATACGTGAGAGCTTGCGGTGTTTTGTTTGGGACAGACCCCCAGGATGAGAACAAAATCGGCATCGACGGGATCCAGCAGTTCTGCGACGACCTCGCCCTGGATCCCGCCAGCATCACCGTGCTGGTCATCGCGTGGAAGTTTCGCGCCGCCACGCAGTGCGAGTTCACCAAGAAGGAGTTCCTGGACGGCATGACGGACCTGGGGTGAGTGTCGACATCGGCGGCGTTGACAACAACACGATGTAAACACGGCGCCAGAAGTGTCTCCGCATGGCGGTTCTCTCAGCGCCGCTCTGGAGAGGGAAGGCTGTCTATATATAGATCCGCCCACAGCTTGAGTATTCAGTGTCTTTGAGAATGACTCAATGGAAGACTTGCAGTGTTTTGACTCCTCGAGTTAATGTGTCAGAAGCAGCTTTAGCATCGAAACCGCCGTGCTGCAACTCTCGGACCGCCGCCGCGAGATCATGTGTTTGATTGTTGCCCAAGTCCGTTTCTCTCTTTGTTCTTCAGGTGCGACAGCCCAGAGAAACTGAAGGCCATCATGCCGAGGTTAGAGCAGGAGCTGAAAGACAGCGGGAAGTTCAAGGACTTCTATCAGTTCACTTTTAACTTTGCCAAAAATCCCGGTCAGAAGGGTTTAGGTACGTCAAGAGAGAGACGCAGTCACGCCTGCAGAAACATACCAAAGTATCCCAAAGGACTGAGGTTTGTCCTTTGTGTCTCTGCAGATTTGGAGATGGCCGTAGCTTACTGGAACCTGGTTCTGTCGGGACGTTTTAAGTTCCTCGATCTTTGGAACAGATTCCTCTTGGTGAGTCTAAAGAAAATGGTGAAATGACTTCATTTTGCGAGTTTGAAGTGGTGAATTGGTGACAAGGGAGAACCCAGTAATGAGGACTTGGTGTCATGGACAGTTTCAGACATGCTGGCTGATTGTTTTGTTGTTTTGTTTTTTTACATTTTCCTGGTTACCACAACTTAAGCCAAAGCCAATAAAAGCCGTCGACCTTCAACGTGAACATTAAGTTGTAAATTTGTGCAAAACCGTCGACGTCTTTGCTCTGGTGCTTTGCAGGAACATCATAAACGATCGATCCCAAAGGACACGTGGAACCTATTGTTGGACTTTGGAAACATGATCGCAGACGACATGTCAAACTATGATGAAGAAGGTGAGTTCAGATGGACAAATGGCAAAATAAAAGTCATTGTTTGGTGGGTCTGTGACTCTGACGCTGTCTTGGTGTGTGTCCCACAGGAGCGTGGCCCGTCCTTATAGATGACTTTGTGGAATTCGCCCGACCGATCGTCACGGGATCGAAACGCAAAACTCTCTAAATCCGATCCCGCCTCTGGACAACCAGAACGTTGTTTCTTTTACAGTGACTTTATAGTTTTTTTTAAGACTTGTACAAAACAAACAAACAAACAAAAAAAAGTTTAAAAAATCATAGAGAGAAAACAGAAGCACTTGAATCTGTCAGGAAACCACCTTTTCAGGGAGCTGAGCGGAAAAACTACGAGAACAGCTGGCCACTTTTTTTTTTCTGTCCTCGGGGACGGAGGCGTCGCACGGACGCTGCCAGACGCTCGGCGACCACGGACGCCCCCCACCCCACCGCACCCCACCGCTGCTCTGCTCTGCTCCTGGAGGAGCACGGCGGCCCCCCTCGGTGGGCATGGACACGGCAGAGGAGGCTCGCTGGCTGCGTGCGCTCCAAGTGGACTGGGAGAGGAGAAGCTGTGTGTTTCAGACCCCCTGCGAGTCGGCTTTGTTTTGTCATATGAAGCTCTGAGTGACTGTGCAGAGTTCCTGTGTCTTACTCTAACTTTGGGACATCGTGCTCGTTACACCAGCACCCAGAGAACCGCGGCAGTTTTTACTGTATATACTGTATCTATTGGGACAGTTTACAAAGAGAGCTATATGAAGAATAATATAAATATGTTCAGTTTATAAATGCAAAAGATGATTGTTTTATGTACAGAAAATGCTAAGATCTCCTAACGGGATGCCTCAATATCGTGGATGATTTGCTGTTGGTTTAATTGTTCGGTGAATCTGTCGAGTCATGGAATCGTGAGCTTCTGATTGAAAGCATGTTAAACACATTTTACGTCTCCTCGGGCTGGTTTCACACATGACTCGCCACTCAAGTAAAGGCGGCGCTTTGATTTAGATGATGAACATTGGTTTGTGGTGTTTGTTGATCTGAATACTGGAGCTGGGAAGCGGGTCTCCGATCCCAACTGTGACCTTGTCACTCCTTTTTCCACAGTTTCCCCTCTGATGTCTTTTATTTCAACTATCAGGAAAAAACGGGAAAAAAAAGATTTTCTTCTAATCACTTTTTCCCCCCCTCGATGCTAAAACGACCTTTCAGCAGCATTTAGGAGAAGTTTCGGTCAGAGAGACGGCCGGCCTTTCGGATTGCATGGCACATATCTGTATGTTACGTCAGAGCGACGCCCTCGGTTCGGACGTCGCGACGCGGACGGACAGACGGACGGGCGGCGACGGGACAGCAAATCAAGCCTTAAGAAAACACGCGTGTCTGTTGGATATTTATGTTCCTGTTTGAGCCGCTGTGTTCAGTGTTACCGAGGGTAGTGAACATTAGAAATATATTGTTGATACATCTTGTAAGTAGTCTAAGTATATTGCTCATTTAAGGAAGATGAATAAAGCATGAGGTTTTCCATAAACACGTGTTTTTACCTGCTTTCTTGGAACAACATTGGTCGCGTCTCAGAATCTGCACCAACATTGAACCTTTTATAAGATTTCGTTGGACAAAGTGAACTCAAGGGTTTTTTTGCAGTTGACGTTCTTTTAAAATCTTATTTTTCCCTTTTTTTTGAAGGTTTTAATGCGGTGGCTTCCATTGCAATTTATTTTATTTCATTCCTAAATCAGAAACAAAGTGAATAAAACCTGCACTTAATCACTCACTGGAAAGCTTTTGAAAGCATTTTGACACAGAAACAAGAAGATTGTATTTTTATGTT
>JASSRZ010000023.1:14586352-14628965 GCA_032164315.1 Malacoctenus gilli | reverse complement strand
CTCACATGCACACACGCACACGTACACACACAGAGCTCAGTGTCAGTCCACTGGCAGGTTGTGTGTTCAGCCTGTTTCCTCTGATCAGAGCGAGCTGAAAGAGAGGCGACGGCGAGCAGACGAGCGGCCAGAAGAGAGAGGAAGAGACACACAGAGCCACCATGACCGTAATGTTGGAAGGTGAGTTTGGACTGCTCATGCACACGTTGCAGGTGTTGCCTGTCCAGGTAAGGGACACAAATTCAAACCTCTTTTCTAATTGTCTTTACTGAGCCCGTGAACAGTCCTGCAAATGTCTGTTTCTCTGTGATCCAAGAGATTTAACCTGAAAGGAAATAAAAAAGTTACTTTATGCTGTGTTTGAAGCTGAAATAAGTGCAACTGAACCTCAAACTGTGCTGTGACACCATCATTTGACAACCATCTTTATTCACTACAAGTATTTTATTCTCCAGTACAGCAGCAGTTCCTACAGGAACAAGGAAATAACTACTTTTTTCATTTAACTTACTAATTAATGTTAATTTACACACGATTTAATATCTACGTCAGTACATAAATGCAGAACTTGCTCCACCATTTTTCTCTCTTTGTTTAAAAAACATGTCGTTATAGTTATCTTTTGAAAGATTGTCCCATTACACATGGAAAGCGTTTATTTTCAGATGTTTATTAAATCAAGTGTCTCTGTTTTTCTCTGAAATGTCTGTTTTAAACATTTCAAACCAGGAAACAGAGATCCTGACAGGCGCGCTGTCTCTTGATGACCCCGAAAATAAACCCTGGTGCAAAATGTTGCTTCGTCTCTCCGCCTTAAACTTTGCACGCTGCTGAGGCCAAACGACGCATCTTCATTTTGTGGAGCTGAAAAGTGTGCCGAATATGAAACATCCACCTCTTTTCTCCTCCAGCTTCAACTGGAGAACTTGATTTGAAAAGAACGCGTTTTCGTGCGTTTAATGGCCGTCAGACTTTCTCTTTCATGTCGCAGACGGATGTGAATCGTTTCCTGTCCAATGATCAAATAATCTTCTCAGGTTCCGTCGTGTGTTTCACTCACATTTATTGTGATGAAGGGATGCGTCGAGAAAAGTGTAAATAATTTACCAGATGACACTTCTACTAATGATGGGAAGTCTGCAGCAGAAGGCCGCAACTCAGTGTTTGCTTCCCCAAAACAACACATTTAGAAATCTGTTCATGCACTTTGAAAGCAGAGTTGTTTACTTTCCTCCGTTTGTATTTCTTGATGATTTTTGCGTTGGATTTCTATCAGGGAAGCTGTATTTTGTCATAAAGCTTGTGTGTGGTTATTAATGCGAGTCTTTGCAGTCCCGATGAGCAGTTTGTCCTCATTTCACACAAGATAAGAACCAACTGATAAGGCAGCATGTCGACTGTTGTTCAGCTCTTATCAAACTCGGGACTTTAGAAGCAAAATGAGCTTTTTCTAAAGTTTTCCTGCATCTTCTGTATCATCTTTATTAACTTATTGCCTCAGTCTTGAGAGATTATGTAAAAAAATATGAAAATATGCCCCATTAAACTAGTCAAATAAATCAAATCTGAACAAAAATGAGCATGTTTACTTCCCATAATTGTAAATTTAAAGTTTTAGAGCAGCATTACTTTTCCTTTTAATTTTTTATAAATGTTTTCAATGTTATATCACAACTACTGCTGCTGTGGTTTTGGTTGCCTACTTTAAACTGGTTCATGGTCGTTAATCCTGATGCTGTGTTAAGTCACAATTCTGTGTTAAGGAGGCCAAAACAAGCCGCAGGGGGTTTTTTTTCTCTCAGTTTGCGGGACGGAAAAAAGTCCAAACAACATGCAGTGACATTTTCTGAAGAAACCAAACACCCTCCTCTGTGCGACTGTCAGACCTGCGTCCAGTGTCGAGCTGAACGTTGCAAATCAGCTTCTTGTTTGGCCTTTTCTATTCGACTATAGAAGTCTCTTGTCTTCTTATCTTTTTCTGTATTATCCTCTCTTAATCTTGACCGCGTCTCTGGGGGGAGCGTCCAGGGGTCGTCCTGGGTCCCCTGCATGGAGGTTTTCTTGTGAACGCTCTGAAAATGCAATTCTTTTGATGTCTCACATACAGTTTGCTGCTGCTTGGAGGACGATGCATCTTTATTTGGGTTGAGTTCTGTTAATTGGGCTCATAACTAATGAGCCAAATCGGTACTTTTCTGTCTAAATGGCCGGCGAGCACCTGTGAACTCAGCAGACTCAGCTCTTAAACGATCCATCTGATACGCACATTGGTTCCGATTGTGTTTTGTCAAAAAATACATCAAACATGCCGTTGAACTTTACGGTCTGTCTCAGCCCACCGCGTCATTCAGCGCATCTCCTCCTTGGAGGACGAGAAAAAACCTTTCCTGGCCCAACGTCGGATGACCAAAGATACGGAAAAGAAGTCGACGTTGTCATCGCAGCGTTTCCGTTCCGACCGCACACAGAGATAAACGGGTGTCAGTGTAGCCACAGAGCAGCCCATCACGCTGCGCTGCACCTCCGAAGCTTCGCTTCCTGTCCCCGCGCTCTCACTGCTCCACGCGCGCTTTATCGAGTTTCCATCCGAAGCTGAAGCAAACTGACACTCGCGTGTCCCATTTCTGCCACTTCACCTTGTAGAAACTTTGCAGTTTGGAAACTGTGTTGATTTTTGTTTAGATAGACCAACAGAAAATGCAGCAGAATGTGGAATTATCAGTCAAACTGTGAAAAACTGGCTCCTTTTGTGTAAACAGATTCATTTTGATCAAGATTTGTCGGAAAATTTGACATCTTGGACATAAAAGTGTTGAAACAAACACGTTGGATTCCTGCCTTTCATGTGAACTACAAGAAACTTCTCAAAGATCGCCATGTGCAGAGCGTTGTGAGAAGCAGTACTCAGTTACTTCCAGTAACTTGCCACAGCTGATTATTGTTGTTGTTGTTTCTGCTCTTCAGAGGACGTTACCACCTACATGACCATCTGCTACTGCCTGGATGCATTCCTGATGCTTTATTGCATCATTTTCACCGTCATCTTCTTCAGAGAAAAAGTGAGTTCAAGTTTCAAGGATCCTTGTTTGTTTTGAAAACGAACTGTGATGGCCTAGAAGGAGTTGCAGTAATCAACCAGTGAAAGAGCTGCGCTTAGAGGAGAAAGGCAGTGTGAATGATCAAGCTCATGAAGTTGCGACTTGAAAAAACAGAAACGAAAGCAGAAAAGGATTTTAAGAAACGCTCAAAGAGGTGAAATTAGAACTATTCGCAAAGCTGCTATTAAAAAGCATGAAAAACACAGCAGAAACCAAGAAACCGTACGAATAAACTCCTCAAACAAACCAAAAAGCCATCAAAGAGTAAAAAAAAAGCAGAACGAGCACTTGGCCCAAAACATTAAAAAGAAGCTTTTCTTATCAGTCACATTAAAAGCTGGACTTGAAGACTGCTCAACCAATAAACCACTTGTTCTGTTTTTTTCTGTACCTTCTTGTTGCAGTTTAAAAATGTCATGAAAGCAGAAGAGCCTGTAAGTCTCCTCCTTCTTCTTTTCTACGTTTTGTTCGAATCTCTTTCTCCCGAACCTCTCGGCTCCTTCTGTCGAACGCAGACGTTAACCTGTTTGTTTTCCGTTTCCATCTCTGTCAACTCTCAGGAGAAGAACGGCATTTATCAGGTGATTAAAAGCCGTTTCCTCTGTCGTGCTTTCATCATCTTTAAACGCCGCTCTCGTGTTATCAACAGCTTTGCTTCACTTCTTTGTTCAGGAACTGGAGCGACCGAAGGACGCCGACCCCTACCAGGTGCTGGAGCAAACCAAGAAAAAGGTACGACGCTCCGTCCGGCAGCAACGCATCGCAGCCCGCGTGTCTGACATGGTTTGATTCTTCTTCTTTGGTTTTTCATCAGAAGAAAGATGCCAAGAAGAAGAAACCAGAGGTAAGAGGAGATTCACAGTTAAAGTCAGAGATGAATCAGCTTGAAGAGTTTTGGCCGATACCGACGAGCGATATTCAAGTCGCCATTTTGGCCGATAATCGATACTTGGATGTCAAAATGACGTCAAAATCCAAAAAAAATTCTATCAAATATCTTCATTAGATACTGAAAATGATGGAAAATCATCAACTGATAACTGATACTGATATTTAGAAAACTAAAACTACAAGGATATCTTTCGATACCGATAAAAACTGCTGATAAATCGCCCTCAGTAAAAACTGTGCTCAAGATATTTAGATGGATGTAAATACTTCACATGTCCTTGTCCTTCGTGGGCCAGAGCTCCACTGTGTTTAATAGGGAATAAAACGTCACGGGCAGTTTTTAGGAGTTGCCATTTAACCCTTGTTTTTTCCAACAGTCGAATCAGCAGCAGCAGGGAGATCGGGACCTGTACGAGTCTTTGGAGGTCAGCGCCTCGCCTGCCAAGCCCCCCGCCAAGTAACGTCAGCGGGAGCGACGTGACGGCTTCCACAAACGCATCGGAAACAGTTGGCTGGTCTTGGAAACAGGAAAAAAATATGTGAATGTTCAGAGAACAGGCTTCATGTTAGGAAGCAGGACAGAGACGTTCAGGGAGGAAGTTTATATCCATTTTTTGCAGAAATCAGATGTTTAAAATATTTCACGAGGCAGCTAAATCATTTGGTCTGAAGTTTCAAACCCAACAACTCTAATTTCATCTCAACTGTGTGAGACGACGAAATTAAATGATTCAACATTGAACCTTTTGGCATCCAAGAAAGGAGCAGAACAGCTTCACCTTTTTGAGTCTCCAGGTAAAATTCCTGCTTTTGTGTAATTTTCCTTTACATTGTTAAATCTTCAGTTTCAGCTTGTTGAGATTTCAGGTTTATTGTGCAGCTTTAGATGATGAGAAATTGAGTGCCTGAGTTTTTATACAGTTAAAAATAGCTTTCACGCCATGACCTTGACTTTTCATCTATTTTTGTGCCAATATATTGTGTATTTTTAGCAACAGATTCAAGGAATAATCTCTATACGAATAAAGCTCAATAAATTCTGCTTGTAAACAATTAATCCTGCCATTCATTCCTAGAACATGACCAATATTTACTTTGTGTTTGTAAATTTGTGAGGTGGAAGAGGTGACTAAGTGTGAGCGCGTTCGCTGACTCCCAAAGAGAGACAAAAGCACCTGTCAAAAACACTTGGAAAATGGTTTAATGATGTTTACAACAAAAGAGAACTGTACATTTACAGTAAAAGATTATCTTTATATGTGTATAAAAACAAAACAAAAACAAAAATACAGCAGACAAATGCATCAAAATCTACTATGTATCCTGATTCACATACTTAAAACTCCTAAACAATCGTTCAGTTCTACACCACCGTGACTGGAGGCCTCTTTTTTTGTTGTTTTGTTTGTTTTTTTTTCCTTTTTTCTGGGTGTTTTTTCTTGTTTGTTTTTTTTATGCATTTCATATCGTAGCAGTGTCCCTCAGTGTTGTTTTCCTCAATGGAAACCAAAACTCTTTACATTCGAGTCCTGGAGAGTCCGATCGACGTCGGACCGCGGAGTAAGAAAAAGGGGAAGAAAACGGGGACACATTCCTTTAGATGAGCCCGAGCGTCCCGCGTCAAGTGTTGGACACGACGCATTTCTGGACACACGCAGACACTTTCTATGTACACGGTTGGCATGTTCTTTTTCATCTTCCAATAACCCCCCCCCCTCCCCCCCTCGGACTGAAAGCCACGGTCACTTGGGCTGTGAACTGATAAACCACACACATAAACACACCCAAAAACATACAAAAATACTATTTCTTTAACCTACCAAGAGTAAGACAGTTCTGCAATTAGTTCCATGCTGTGACAGGAAAAAGAGGTTACAACAAACAAACGAGAAACAGACGCTTTTTCCCCACGTAAGTTTTTTTTTTTTCTTCCTTTTTTTTCTCAGAAATATACCAAAATATACATCTAAGCTTTGGAATTACTGAGGCTAGGACTAAAGCCAGTGCTGGGTTTGTCTCTTAATACACATGCTGCAGGGTGGAAGAGGGAGAGAGAGAACGGACAGAGACACACAGGACAGACAAAGAGAGAGAGAGACAGAGAGAGATCTTTGGTATCTGCATTTGTCAAAAGTTAAATATTTGGATTTTTGCTTTGGGATCGCGCTGGCGAGGCCCGGCGGCCTCGCTCGGAGTAAAGCGTTAAACAAAGTGTCACTGAAGCCCGGCGGCCAGAGGGTCTGAGCCGCGGGGACACAGTCCATGCAGAGTGAAGGACCATGATGCATAGTGTCACAGCTGATCAGAGTCTGTAGTGAAGAGACGAGGTGAGAGCAGAGGAGGGAGAGGAAGAAGAGGAGGAGGATGAAGAAGGGGAACAGCAGTGAAGGTTTTTTTTGTTTTTTTTTAATGTTTTGCTTTTTTCGGACAACCGCAGGATGTGTATTCCTGGAGACAACAGGGTTCGATGTCCTGGGACTACAGTGTACAGATGATGAGGGAGAGACAGACGCACTGTGAGAGGCAGGAACAGCATTTTTTTTTTTGTTTTATGTTTTTGTTGTTTTTTTTTTAACCACAGTCCTTGAGAGAGAGAGAGAAAGAGTGAGAGAAAACAGTGGAGGGAGGGGGAAAACATCCTAGCAACAGCGCTCAAGACGGACCAAACATACAGAGTCCTGAGCAGGTACAGTGTGCACAGGATCGACCCTCAGTGTGTATTAGCAAACATCACCCAGCCACGACCACCGCATCGGCCCCATGTCCGCCGGAGAAGCCCCCCCCCCCCCCATGCCCCGCCCCGCCTCGCCGCCGCCACCTCCTCCGATTCCTCGCCCACAGGCACTGAAACCGGGCGCACATTCAACATGCAACAGGAAGCTAAGACTCTTCACGGACGGGGGCCCGAGGACTCGGGCGAGAGCGCGCGGCCGGGACTTGATGCTGAGCAGTGAGGCGGGGGTGGGGGAGGGGCGAGGGGCAAGGGGCGGGGCGAGCGGCGGCGGCGGCGTTCGGATACAATCAGGTTAGAAAGTCTTTGGTTAGCGTTGGTACCACAGGAGAGCGAGAGCGGGCTGCGACGGCGCGCCGTCCCGTGGGAAGACGCGCACATACCTGTACCTGGTCAGGGTGAAACGAACGAACGAAAACAGGATTGTCGAACTTAAAAACAAAACAAAAAATAAAGTGAAACTTAAAGGCGCGGTGTTCAAAACGTTAAGAAACTAAACCACAACAGGTCACGTTACAATAAGCTTCGTGTGAGGGTGAAAAACAGTGTGCAGTGTGAGAACACAAAGACAGACATTCATGAATACAAGTGTGTGTGTGTGTTTGTGTGTGAATTTGTGTGTTCTGTCTCCCCCTTGTGGCAGCTTTTCCCCCCACAACCCTTCACTCAGTACAGGTATGAGCAGGCTTCTCCACAGACACAAGTTTGTGTATTTTCTTTAGTTTTTTTTATGATTTTTTTAAAATTTTCTTACATTTTATTTTTTTCTTAAGTAGATTAAAGCAGGTTTCACTCAGTCTTGAGTTAGAAATGAGGTATACAACAGCTCCTGTTTGCCTTCACTGGTGCTCCACATGCTCCTTTTGTTGCCGCGACTAAAAACCAGCAAACCAGTGTGGTGGGTCGATCAACAGCTAACTCTCGATGCGCGGTCGAGCCACAAGTTTTATTTCCCGACGGAAAGAAAAAAAAAAAAACAACACGTTTGGGTCAACGAGTGAAACTGAAGCATCGAAAGCAAAGTCAGTGCTAAGAAGAGAGTTCAAAGGAATTTAGCTGCGGATTTACCGAAACAAAACCAAGTGAAGCTGGCTCGGCAGTGGCTCGCTAACAGCCTGTAGTTCATCAGCAGACGATTTCCCTCCAGACAACAACAACAACAACAACAACATCATCAGCGAGCCCTCACAAGGACTCCACTTCTCTAAAATCCTCGCAGCGCTCGCTGGAAGATGGGAAATAAAAGCGCACTAGAACAGTGCGCAGACTGCCCCTCCGTTCGTCTCTCTCTCTTCGCGCTAGCACTCGCACTCTGTCGCCACCTGCTGGAATTATTAGTAAAGCTTTTTTTTTTTTCTCGCAGGTAACTTCAGCCTGTCCGAGTCGCGCCGGGAAAACGACAAAGGTCGCGCTCCGAAATGCCCGAAGCACACTGTATTGTTTCAGTGAGTACAATGCACCAGGTGAGCTCGGCACACACACACACGCGCACACACACTCAGACGCACAAAGAACAACAATGCTACAATGCTCATGTCTTCTACGTAACAATAAGGCATAAATGATAATGTTAATCTTCTTTGTCAAACTAAGAAAGCCAGTGATCTTGCCCTCTCGCACTATACAAGAACAAACAAAAAGGCATAAAGTAACGTCCAAAAAACAACAAAAATTAAAAGATAAGTCAAATGATTGTTAAGAACAGCACAGCAAATCAACTCCACGTTAAGTCAACCCAGGATAGAAAATAAAACATCTAGGAGAAAGATTAAGATCGGACGCTTTGGAGCGACGGACGCTCGAGTCGCGCTCTCGCGTTTCATCTCTGGTTTTTGGTCTTAACTGTTAGAAATGCTAATTTGTAAAGTTAGAAACAAATGCCAAAAAAAAGAAAAAGATTATTCAGGGGGAGTCTTTTTTTTTTTTTCTTGAATAAGCTTGATAAACACTACATTCATTCTTGATAACATACTGGTTCAAATATAAAATATGAATATCTTACAAGTGTTAATATATATATTTATATGTATAGAGTTAAGAAAAGATCGTTTCTCTAATTCTTTCCTCAGATAAATATTTCAGTAACATCCTATGCTGCCAACGGCAACCGCTTCATGTTGCGAGCAAAACTCCTAAAGTAACTAGAAAACAGCCCCGGAGCGGGACTGCGCTCTTCGGGCCCCCAAGCTGCAAAGAGAAAAAGGCTTTTACTTTGGCAAGAAGGATTTCAAAATAATATATAAACCTGGAAATACCCCTTAAATAGTAGTACTAGAAAAGAGCAGTAGTAGGTTGTCCTTTAAATGGATGCTTCCTATGTACGCCCGCATGAACCCCGCCCGGCGGCGAGCCGGACGGCGCTCATACAGCCGCCGCTTGTTCGACACACAGAAAAGTCTAAAGGTGAACCTTGTGTTTGAAGTCCTGCTGAGGTATATTCAGTTCAAACAAATCAACAGAAAGGAAGTACTCGAGAGGAGAAACGCTGACCAATTTCGAAGGTGTTCAGTCCGGGGTTCAGCTCAGCGCGCCACTCGCCGACAGCAAGACCCCACCGCTGTGCGGCGAACCATCGACTGGCAGCTTTTCATAAACAAGTCGGCAGACTTGGGTTTGTGTGTTTAATTTCTCCGGCTGGGCAAGTTTGTTTTTTTGTTTACCCCCCGCCCCCCAACATGCTGGTTTCAGAATGGCGGCGCGGAGAAGGAGAAGAAAGCGTCTCAGCTTCAGATCTGTGCATCTAAAACGAAAGGCCCCTCCGAGCCGGGAAGGGGAGGGGGCAGAGGGGGGGTCAAAAACTACCGAACCCTGATTTCTCACAGGATGTAGTCGTAAAGCTATAAGAAGTCAGCTCAGCTCCAAGGGGAGGAGCTCCAGCAGCAGGTTGTTAAAGCTTTTAAAGTTTCTGTGATCCGCGAGCCTGGTTCACGCTTCGGCGTCGAGTCCTCGTTTCGTCGCGCCTTCACGCCGACGTGACCGAAAACCGGGGCGCGGCTGTCGAGCTGGGATGAAACAGCGAGACGCTCGTTTTGTACGCGAAAGGAAACGGAGGCGATAGCAGAAGTCGGAGGCTGCGAGGCAACCCGACGAACTGTGATGCTGCCCATCGATCCGAGGGGGTTCGAGTCAGGCTGCGGCGCTCCGATTCAACGCCGAAGAACAAACCAGGCGCAAAACCAGCAGCACCAAATCAGGAGTTTCAGGAATTGATCGAGGTCGTTCTGGGGGTGGGGAAGTGGGGGAGGGGGGGGAGGGGGCGGGGGTCGTACGAACGGCCACTTGCGTGCTCAGACGGGCACAGCAACGACTGAGGAAAAACCCACTTTGGTTCAAGCTGTTGTTTTATGGCTGAATATTAGCACGAAAACCAAAAAAACAACCCTTTCCTTGTTACGCGTCGGGAAACTGCTACCACAACAGATCGGAAAGAAAGGAAAAAAAACGGCGCCATCTGATGGCCGACAGGAAACCGGACCGCGCGGGCGCGGGGCGAGGCCCCGGCGGCGGCGGTGGCTCAAAAGAAAAAAATAAAAGAAGAAACGAGCTCGAAGAAGAAGTACTTTGCCCAAACCCACGTGTCGCTCACTTTTTGGTCAGTTGTGCTGCCAATTAAAACTCGAATGATGAGACACTTGGTCAAATGAAAGAAAAAACAAACAAAAACAATGTCATCTTTGGAAAATGATCATCAAAATATTGCATTTTCTATATTCTGTTGACAATGAAAGAGATTCTGTACTCATAAATATATCGACTAGACGAAGCTACACCGACTACACACAGCAATTATTTTAACAAATATTTTTGGTATATCTTAAAGTACGTAAGCGAGTCAAGCGACTGCAGACAGGAAAAAAACAAGAAAAAGAACAGAAAACTGACAGATTTCATTACTCCCAAAACAGGCAGACTGCAGCTCATCAATCCAGTTTTTTGGTACAGATACTGTGCACAAGTAGATACGACGGTACTACTATTAAAAGAAAACAACGCAAAATAAAAAAACAAAACAATCACCCCGTCTCAGCCAAGGCCGTCCTGCGTTCATAGGACCACCAATGACCAGAGCTCCCCCGATCATAGAGGCCGCAGAGCCTCAACGGACCACGCGGGAGCCAGCGGCTCAAACGTCTGGGCGCCGGCTCTCCGGCTCCGCGTCCAAACACAACTGTTTTCCAATGGAGAACGAAGCAAAACACAAAAAATCACCCTTAATCAAGACGCAGCGCCGCATACCTGCGGCTCGCTGTAAAGCTCTCAATGTAAATGTGTTCAGTCATTTTCTGTCAGTGTCTAAAATCCACACCTACAGACCGGCATTTTACAAAAAGCCCGGCAGCTACTTCGCCGCCACGGCACGCAGTAAAACTCAGTGTTTCCAGAAGAGAGGCTCGGAGAGACGCGACCGGCCCCTCCGACTCTTAAAGCAATGATAACCTTTATATCGGCCACTTATTACTTGTTTTTAAAGCCTTATAACCACGATTAAAAAGTGATAGTTAAAATCTTAACTTAACATTAGACGTACAAAGTTCTGAAAATGTCAAAAAAATATAAAGACAGTAAAAGATAAAAGGAAAAAAAATATATAACTTTGATATGATTTACGTCAAGGCCTGTCCAAAAAATCGAAAAGACATGATAAAAGATAGGGTGACCCCAAAAAACCCACATTATAGATGAGGAACACGGTGAAATTAGTAGTAAATCAGAAAAATCTGAACAGCAAAAGAGAAAAAAAGTTTCTTTGTTTTTGGTTAGAAGTGTTTCAGAGGAAATTCTGACCTGGAAATAGGAGGATTTATGTACAAAATGCGAACGGCTTGAAGGTGCCGAGGACACTCTTTTCCTCCGGGACACGCGTCAAGGTTCAAGAAGAGCGGCAGGCCAACAACAGTGTCCATCTGGCTACTGTTTGTAAGAAAAACAAAAAACAACATCCACGACTCAAAAAAGGAAGGGACCACAAAAAAAAAAAGAGGAACTCTAAAGAGGATTAAGAGTCAAACACAACCCTTGCCAAGGTTGCTTTCTTTTTGGTGGCAGCAAAAGGATTAAATAATGGTAGATACAATGGAAAGAACGAGGGGTGGTTAGTGAAGCGCGGACGCCAGATCGAACGGCCCCCCCGTTTCCTACGTGGCGTCACGGGAGCAGCGCTCGACGGTTCGCTTCACTGAGCCTTGGAGGCAGTGGTGATGGTGGAGGCCTGCACGGGCACGGCAGCCGTGGTGACTTGGTGGGCGTCGGCGGTGACCTGGAGCCCCCCCGACCCGGCCGGCACCAGGCTGACCGGGTTACTGGTGAGCAGCGACAGGTTCTGGGGGTTCAGGAAGAGCGGCGTGGTCACCAGGTTGGACGCGTTGCCCGTGGACGTGTTGGCAAACAGCAGGTTGCTGCCGTCCAGCGAGGTGATGGGGATGGTGCCGCTCGACGCCAGGGCTGCAGAGAACA
This sequence comes from Malacoctenus gilli, assembly GCA_032164315.1. Taxonomy (NCBI): domain Eukaryota; kingdom Metazoa; phylum Chordata; class Actinopteri; order Blenniiformes; family Labrisomidae; genus Malacoctenus; species Malacoctenus gilli. Next base: position 14,616,791 of record JASSRZ010000023.1, on the reverse strand, counting down.
GAAGCAGGTGAAGAAGGGGCGTGGTCATTGTGCTGCTGTGACACTTCAACATCTGGAATAAGGTTAAAATTGACACCAGCAGTTACTGATGTTACCGAAACTGCCGCATAAAACGACTGTTTGCTTAAAATCAAAATAAGCAGGTTGAAACATCAAAGGCAAAGACGTGAAAGATATTTCTGGCTTTTAAAAAAACATTTGAATTCTTACAAATTCAATTAACAAGACCAATGACATAAGACAAGGCCTGACGTCAAGTCGAAGGCTGACATTGCTGCAATGCAGGTTTGTGCCACCAGGTGGTGTATTGAGTCACCCCGAGAAGCAGCAGGAAGAATAGTTACAATTACAAAGGCTAAAGCTGCAAAAAAGAGCCAAATTCCTCTAAAGTGACTGAACATCACCACCCAATGGACAAAACATGTATGAAATTAAGTTTACACTATTTTCGCCAGGTTTAACAGTCTAAATGTCTTGTTATATTTCACTCGAAAGGACAAACGCGTCCAATTCAAAGTCATTTTCTCACCGCCGTACGTTCTGAGCAAATCCTAAATTAGTTTTTCTCTTGGTACCCAAATGAACTGCTGTTTTATTTGTTCGCTCTCAAATTAAAAACGGTGAGTTTATCTTGTTTACCACATGATTAATTCTAATGTTCACCTCACTTCACTCGGCTCTGCTGTGCACTAATTCATTTCAATTTCGGAGTGAGATGAACGCCGCTATCTGAGCAAACTGGAGGCAGATGATTTCTTTAAAAAGCCAAATTGATAACCAACTATATTTATTATGCAACTTAATAAACTCTGCAGTTCTCTTATTTTCCCGCTACACTCTCAACCGCAATTAAGATTGTAATGAAAGCACGTTAATTGTCACCGAACATTCAGCAGACAATGTTGGCATGTTTGATAGCATAAATTTAGTTCAATGTTTCATGTGTTCACTAATTAATTCTTTTGTTTCAGCAGTTGAATTCATTTTTTACTGCACACTTTGTCATACATGGTAATAAGTCTTTGTTTACACCACTTTAGTCACAAGTTTGCAACTTTAAAGTCAACTTTTTAAAAGCTGTCAGACAGCAAAAACATTCAAGCTTCAAATTTTGCGAAATATATGTTCGATACTTCAGGTTTCTGGAACTTAAGTCTGCAAATTTGGCATAAAATCCCCAAACATGGATCCGTCTGAGGTGAGAGCATCGTCACTGTCGACCTCAGTAAATTCGACTGAAGTTTCGTTGAAATATGTCGATGCAATTTTTTTCTTTTTCAGTAAAAACAACAATGTGAAACCTGTGAGAGCAGCAGTTCTACCTTGAATGGTCGCCAGGGTGCTGTTGCTCATGAGAGCAGGACTCAGTGCGCTGCCAAGGCCACCGGGGGTCAGACTGAGGAGGGCGCCCCTGCACACACGCAGAGGGACATTTACACACTTCAAAAACTGGGGGAACACCAACAGGAGGTCACAATAAGAGGCCTCTTTTTGGCACACTAACCCTGGAGTGAACTGGGAGGAGGCCATTAGTCCCGGGTTGAGCCCCGCAGCAGCGGCCATGGCCGCGAAGCTTGCGCTGGTGGGCAACTGGGTGGCGGCCCCCTGCAGCGCCGCCGACAACCCCGGGGACGCCACCATCAGCTGGCTCGTTCCCAGAGTGGTGGCGATCGACGTCGGGGCCTGGGTGACAATCGTGTGCGCCTGAGTGCCGACCTTGCTCTCCACAGTCGTGGTCTGAACAGTCGTCGGGGACGGGCTTAAAGACGGAGAGCTGGTAGCCGTGGTAACCATCGGTGCAGTGGAGATGACGGACGCAGTGTTTGTTGCTCCAACTGTTGCGCCTTGTCGGAGGGAAAATGAGGACAAAAAGACGTTATCTTTTTGCTGGATTGTGGAAACTGAGCTTGAGTGCCTGGGATGGACACGACAAACACCTGAGAAGGACAAAGTGGAGACGCTGGTGCTGGTGAGAGGCATCACTTGGTTTACAGTCAGAGTGGTGGGCGTAGTAATCGTTGGGCTGCTCACAAGGCTTGCTGTGCTGGCCACCTGGACGAGGAAACACAGGAGGACTGAATCAGCTTGTGTGTGTGTTTACACATCATCTCACTACACGGACAAACAAAACAAGTCGTGTCACAAAAGAGGCCTACATAATCGAGTAAACACCACTGAAGTCAAACTTTTAAATGCATGTAAACAGCATAGCTAGACTGAAATGGGACCACAAGTAGCGTGACTTTCAGACCAAAAGGAAGTGGTTTAGAGTCGAGATATTGCTGCATGTATTCGCTTAGCTCGACTTGAATTCAGCGTGCTTTGTCCGACATTTACGCTAGATTATTTTTAAATAAACAGCGCCATCTATGGAGGCCTTGACATGACTGCGGCTCAGCCCACAGCTCCCAAGACCTACCAAAGGGCTGCTGGGGGTGAAGATAGTTTTAATCGGGGTGCTGCCTCCTCCACTGTTGCCGCTGCTCGGGGGGTTGATCCTCTTCTCTTTCTGTCGGCGATTGCAGAACCAGACCCGAATCACCTCCTTCTCCATGTTGAGCTGGTCAGCAATCATGGTGATCTCCTCAGAGGTAGGTTTTTGGTTCTGCTTGAAGAGGGCAAAGAAGCCAGAGATTCCCTGTAAGTACTGAGGGAGTTCACGGAGCCAAGGTGGCTTCATTTCCAGCATGACAGGGTTCACTATGAAGCATATAACGTTTAATTCTGGACATCCTCCTCAAAAGAGATGCTACTAAATGTTAACAAAGGTTTGATGCAAAAAGACCTAAACTAGTCTACTGGATAATATCTTTCCACATACATGGCTGTCTAAAATATTTACAGTACAAGAAATGTTACTGTTTTGGATACTTTTGGGTCACAAAACCACTTCTGTGTTTAACACTGCACAGGTCAAGATTCTTTGCCTGACGACGAACAGTTAACACAAAACTGCTCAGCTGACATCAGGAATTTGAGTTTCACACCTCCAGAAAGCTCTTTTCTAAGGCCACTCGGATGTTGGTCTCGATACTGGTCCTCTTCTTCCGTCGGCGGTTGAGCCCCTCCATGCCCATGCCCGGGGAGCCGAGGGCGCTGGGGCTGGACAGGGCCTGGTCAGAAGTCAGGTTCTCTGCACAAACAGCATCGACGGAAAGGGGGAGAAGGGAGGTAAAGACATGTTGTACGGACACACCGGCCACCCTCTCCCCTTCCTGGAGACCTGCACCGGTGCGAGGAAACAAGAGGTCAGGTGGGCTTAGGGACAAACCTGCATCGTTGAGCCATTTCTCCAGCAATGGCTTGAGTTTGCACATGTTCTTAAAGCTCAGATTCAAGGCCTCAAAGCGCGAAATGGTTGTTTGGCTGAAGTCGTTTCCATACAGCTTCCCCATTGCCAGGCCGACGTCCCCCTGTGCCAGAGAAACATACGTCATCTCAACAAGCTGTCCGTGCTACAGAGAGTTAGCGAGCTATTAACTCTGATTTAGACGAGTTTGAAGGCCAAAGAAATAAAAACAGATGCCAGATCAAATTATGGGGATCAAGTGAATCGCCTCAGTCTGACACACACCTGCGTGAAGCCCAGTTTGATACGTCTCTGTTTGAAGGTCTTGGCAAACTGCTCCAATTCTTCAAGATCACTAGGCTCCTCCAGAGTGGGAGTATCCAACCGTTTGGGTGGTGTCTGACCGTGGGGCAGGGTCTGAATGGGAGTGGCGGACGTTGTGCGGGTAGGGGTAGCGGGCTGCAGAGCGGAAAAAACAACACTTTGAATGCTATCAAGAGTCTAAAAAGCGTGTGGTGAAAGAAAAACACATTAGAATGAAAAGGAATTACCGCCATAAAAGTACAAAAATCTGGGAGTGTTTGATGAATTATAGCTGAAGAGTTGCAGGCGCTTGATGAAAGTTAAACATCTATCAGAGAGTATTCAATTGCATCATCACCAACCTGAGTTGCGAGGGTGATGCTAGCTGGAGTCGGCAGGAGGTTAGGTTGGCTTTGAGGTAGTTGATTCAGAAGAGTCGGGGCTTGCAATATGCCTGAAGAATAAGAAATGAGGAACGGGGGGAGTTGAAAACGTAAGGTGCGATAAACAACCAACGTTTAGTCGATGCGTCTCTGTTTATTCAGCATGGAAATGACTGAAAAAGGGAGCTGGACTGACCCTGTTGGGCCTGCGGTGAAGGTGAGATGATGAACTGGGCGCCCTGCAGTGGCGTGGCGATCGGGTGACCCGGCTGAAGCAGGACAAACTGCGGCAGGCTCAGATTCTGCTGCTGTAGCTGCTGGCAGACAAACACACCATGAGAACACATCTGTGGAGGTTCAATCTGAGGAGATAACACTTTTATTACACTGCGCAGTGACACAACCATCAGGTCATGTCAGCCAACCTCTTTTCTGTAACGTACAAAGACTGTGAGAGAGTCACAATAACAAAAAAAAATGTCAAAGAAAAAACTGAAGCTATCAATCTGATCGCTAAACTGAAGTAAAATTTAACCAAATAAACAAAAAACGTGTAAGATCAAACTACTTTTTGCTCCTTTATCACCTTTTAGAAAAGTTTATCCATACCTGAAGCAAAACCTTCTCTACAGACTATTCAAACTAACAATTTAGAAAGATTTTATGTGAAACTAAACTTCATAACCTGTTATTTTATTCTACAGCCAACTTTGCATCCAGTTGCCACTTAACAGCAAAAGCAACAGGTGGATGGTGTATTGTGACCGTCTCATTTTCTGCTCCGTCCTCGCAGTAATTCAGCCACCAAAATGGCCATGTGCCTCTAAAAGCCCTGGCCACAAAACTAGGAAGCAGTTGAATTTGCAAACCGTTTCATTTGTCGGTTCAATCTTACCGAGGCGATCTGGATGGGCTGTGAAAGGGGCAGCTGGGTGATGGGTGCGGCCGCGGTGGCAGAGATGCTGGCCCCGGTGGTGCTGCTCTGTTGGCTGGCAGAATGCTGCACGGCTGCAGCCAGGAGCTGAGCCTGGGCCTGCTGGAGCAATAGCTGCTGATGCGCTGGGGTCAGGGTCAACTGGAGACACGCAGACGGAGGAGGTCACGCACAAACAGGGGGGAAAAACAACGAAAAAAGTTAGATATGTCGATATACTGGAGGCCGAAGAATCACCATACAAACAGGTGAAGTGAAGTGCAGTCAAAAAGCTGAAGTTTTGACTCTGATACTTATACAAAGTGAGAAAATGGTTTCAAAAAACAACACAACAGTGAAGTTATTACAAAAATAACTATGCTGCATGATAATTTCAAAGAACTGTTGCTTTAAATCAATGTGTTGGGTGAGGGTTGTGTCTTTCTTCAGACGTCTCTTTAGCCGAATTCATCAGCAAAAACAGGCGGAAGAAGCTTAAAAATGCATCATTAACCGGCATCTCAACATCTATTCCAGATGTACTGAAATGATGCATCATCAGATTCCTCATTTACGACGTCCAAGTATCCAATTCGAATTGATTGTAACTTTTTGCGCAAGTATCAAAGCTGTTTTAAAACTTCAGCCGTTGTGGCAGCACAATTAGGACAAATGGAGACTCATGCAACTGCGCCAGGCACTAGTGCGAATGAGCATGTTGACATCATGTTCGAATACACATGCATACATCGACTCTCGCATAGCACAGCAGCAGCCGCATTCAACCGTCTGGTCCTCTGGAGGCCCTGGAAAGAGCGCGGCCACGAAGTGTGTCATGTGGCTGCCTCGACGATGGGTGTACAGACACACAAACTATGTCCAAACACGCCCCCTTGTCTTTTCCGCTCAGGAGGAGTTTGGACATAGATTGGACGATCACAGGGACGAGCAGGCACACGAGACAGCAGCTTTAGCCACGGCATCGGGGCAAGCTATCGAATCACGACCCCAGTGAGAATCGGCTTGTGTTGGACTGTGTTGCATTGTCAGCCCCCAGGACACATGACTACGATCGTGTTGGAAGTCAGAGCAATGAGGCAACTTACTCCAGCAATTTGTCCCCCGGCCAACATTAGCTGGGTTTGAGGCAAAACGCTCTGCTGGACGGAGGTCGGAAGAGCACCCGAGTCTTCCGACTTAGACTAGTGGAGGTGAAGCAGAGAAGGGCGTCTTAGAAAAGAAGTCTTCCAGGAGCTATAACCGAGTCTAGATTTCACATTTACATTTGTTGTCACGAGAGTAAGAGAACAACAAATTTTGCAGCAAGAGCAAACCAAAATGGCGTGAAAATAAATGACAACATAAAGTCAGAACTCTGTGCTACCTGGCAAGTTCTCTCTGAAAAAGACTTTATGCGGGGAGAAGGATTTGAATTAAAAAGGCAGCGATAAAGTGGGTATTTAAATGTGCTGCAGCCTTCAGAGACAAGAAAAGTGAAGTGAAGGGAGGGGAGAGTTGCGATGCTAATTAAAATAACTGTTATGCAGTGCATGTAAATTCTGCATAGATTTGCATATTCTCGGCCATCTGTTTCCGAGCAACCGCAGAGCAGCTAATTAGCATACAGGGTTGATTAATCTTCCTTGTTGCCAGGCGACACTGGGAGAGCCTGGCTCATTTAAATGAACTCTTTTCTGCCTGTGCAAGTCTGAGTGCCGACGAGCACACCTCTGTTCAAACTTCACACTTTCCTTGTGGTAAAAAATCACAAGAAAACTGCGCCATTACACCAAAAACATTGCTCAATACGCACCTGTTCCTTCCACAAGAACAAGGGGGGGTAAAAAAAAATGTTACTCAAAGTGTGCGATGCTGTGCTCGTGTGTGAGAGCGGGTACCTGTTGGAGGAGGGCTTGTGCATGTGCATTAGTGATTGCACTTGTGGTTGGCACCGTCTGCCTCTGAAAGTCCAATCCATTGATTTGGAGTCCTGAGGAAAGACAGACAGGAGTGAAAAACAACCCACTCATGTGAGTTAAAAGGATGCTGTCGGGGTGCTTTAACTTTAAACAACTTTGGTGTTGTCGTCACTCACACACAAAATTTAGAAGCACAAAAACCGAAAACAATAAGACGTCACTAAACGGCATTAACATGCAAGGATGGAGGCGCAAACATTATTTCAAATGTGGCAGCACAAAAAATAACAGCATCTATTTGTCTGAATGCAGCACAGGATTGATGATTCACTTCAGGAATTGTGTATAAAAACTGGAAGCTGACAGCATCTTCATTACGAAGCAGTGGAGCAAATCTATGAGGTTCTCTCTGAGTGTCACCTGAGTGCTGAAGCATTGAGACACGACAAAACAATGACAAGTGGCCTCATAATGAGAGAAAAGGTGATGAAGATGTCTCCTTTTTTACAGTAAATTGACACAAAAGATGGACAGCAGCGTCATGTCTGACATGAAAGATTGGCCATTAAAAACTTGACACCTGTTGAATTACGATGCAAAACTCAACATGTTCTGATAGCAGCAAAGCATAAAAAACAAAACAAAACCCAAAACGACACGAATACAAAGCTGGAGTTTACTCACCGGTGTTCCCGTCACCACTTTCCATTGCACATTTAGTAGTTTCTGACTGATTATTCACTTTAGCATCTAAAAAGAGTCAGAGAGAAACATGATGAGACACCACTCAAACCTGCGACAGCGGACCACCACCACGTAGTCTTAACGATTTACCCGATGAAACCAATCAAGCGGTACGTTGCATTTAATAATTGAGCAATATCCTCACTCTGCAAGTCCATCTAAGTCACCCTCATCACTCAGAGCAGCAAACGGCACGAATCAAAACAAAAGACAGCTGACAAGAAGAACCTCAAACACTCTGAGGACCAGCAACCAGTTCCAGCTGAGCTCCATCGCCGTGTTGTCAAAAACTCACCCGCTTCGGCTCCACCTGTGTTTTCCAGCATGGCTGCTGAACCTATCAGGCGAAAATCGCCTCAGCCGGGCAGACCCACCCACCCGCCCAGCGACGGGGTGTCCGGCGCTCTCTCTTCCTCCTCCCACTCCTCCCTCTCTTCACTCTCCACTGGTCAGCAGCGAGCAGAGTTCAATACAACCCGGGTTACACACAGACACAGTGGCAGTGTCCGCCTCACGGTTCACTGAACAACACTGGGAAACGCACACTGGGATGCCAACAGGGTTTAGGCAAACAGCTCTCCTTGCCTGTATCCGCGCTCTCCCTCTTTTCTTTTCTTCAAGCTCTGCCCCTTTCTCTTTTACTGTGCCTGCTTTACACTCCCTCTCCGCGCTCTCTCTCTCCCGTGTGCCAAGATTGTCTGTACTTCTGAAAAAGTTCACCCTCTCCCTCGCTTGCTGGAATGAAACAAACGACAAGTGCAGCTGGCGGCCTCCTCTAACTCTGCCTGCCCCCCCCCCCCAACTCTATAATGAAGCATAATCAGTATTCAGCTGATTAAAGCCGTATGCAAATCTGCCCCTGCCTCGTTAGCAATGCAAGGCTTTGAAGTCCTGCGAGCGACGCATTTCACACCGGGCTCTGAAAGCTTTCTGCATAATTTAAACCCCTATAAATATTTATCAGCTCATTAGCATATTAATTGGATGGCTTTTGGAGGACGATAAAAAACAGGGGAATAAGGACGACAGAGAGAAGGAGGGAAAAAAAGTGCTCAAACTAGCACTTGGCGCAGCAGAGGGAAGGGAGGCAGCGGCACAAGACCAATTACCCAACGAGTGCAGGCCTAAAAAGTAATTAGCTAAGAGCAGGTAAAAGGCTGAAGATATCCCAGAATGCAGTATGAGGTCTGTCAGCGGTGGTCCGGGCATGTTAGCAGGACCGACTGCATTACCGGAGCATCGGCGGCAGCTCGCTCAGAGCGTCTCCGGGAGTCACAGAGACCCGGCCCGACCGCGAGCAATAAGGGAGTCTGGGGGAGGAGTGGGAGGGGGGACTCGCTCAATCGGAAATAAATAACTCCACATTAATCCACCACAAGCCTGTCATTACCGCTGGACCCCCCGTGGCTAAAGCATTCCTCAGCGAGCGACTACAGAAAGTGGGTGGCGGGCTGCAGCCGTCTATGTTTATGAAGTGTTGGGGGATTAGCATATTTAGATTAGCTTTACATTCCATTAGTATTTCATTTTCGTTTGCAGCGTACGCTCAGGGTTCACCCAGCTGCGAAACAGCCTGGCTATGGGACTGCACAGGTGTCCAGTCAACCGGCGGCTGGGCTGGAATGCATGGATATGTGGTGATCTGCGGGGTAAGGGGGGGGGGGCTTACCTACCGAATCCACAACAACTGCCCTCATCTATAGTCATAGCTATAATCAACTGCTTTACTTGTTTCGCCGCCTATCTTGATGCGTCTACATACAGGCTGACCGAATCAAACCGAGCCAAGAGGGCTCGAGGGCCTGAGTGTAGCACATCCTGAAGCACCTTTGTCTGCAGCTTGAAAAGTCTTTCATCGCAAAGCAGCAGGACAGCATGACGCCAGCCATTCAATCAACAAGAAACCAGAAACTACAAACCTGTCGCCAGAGTCCTGGTTTTGTTCTTGTTTACCATGAAAACTGCTAAAATTCTACTTTCACCGACTGAAAGCTTGTTTGTCACGGCTGCAACGAGCGAATGTTTCCTCTCATGATTAATCCGCCAATTATTTTCTGAAATCAATACAATTGTTGAGTCACAGCTTCCTCGAGCTTGAAGCAGGATACAAAACTGCTTCCTGCCCATGAAAGAACCACCAAGATAAGAAAAGCATGTGAATAAGATCACAAGTAGCCAATAAGCTTGAGGAAATGAATATTTAGTACTTCTGTCTCGGTTCAGTGACACTTGAACCGAGTATTTGTAGTATTTCGAGTGGTATAAGAAGCATATTGATTTTTCTTAATACAATTTTTAACTGCGCATTCATAAATTATTTCCCTTTCAGGTGCAAATTTACATACATGTTCTCAAACAAATGTTTCTCAACTTGCCCTTCCCAAACACTCTGCTTTACAACCATTAATCAGGCATCAGTCTTACCTGCTAGATTTGCATGTAAACAGTGCATCTACAGATGCCACAAAAAGACGTCATTCCTGCTAACCAAGAGGTCAAAGAGACGAGTCTATTCTGCCAGACTTTGTGCAGCCAAATGAGGAAACAAAGGAGGAGTGAACCGAGGCAACAGTTATCAGTTGCGAGCTCCAACACATGTACCGTTACTTGGTTGAGCGGTTTGCAAAAGCTTGCTGTGGAACAATGCATTATACAAATATCCTGCGAAGAGAATTTTAAATAGGTTTCTCATTAGTGCTTTAATAGGGGAAGGCAGGCTGAATACTGCGGCGCCGTTAATGTGAGCGGAGAGATTCAACATGAGACAAAGCAAAACTTAATTAGCACATCCACATTCTGTCCTAACACCTATATTCTCCAGCTTAAAATACAGAATTCATCAGGTCTGCTCTTCCACATCTGGATCAACGCGAGGCAGCATCTCGGACGCATGGTCATGACAGATAATTTTCCAATTTGTGGCAATCAAGATAATGACCAAGAAACCTGAAGCTTTCCCATTAACATGCAGCAACAACATGAATATCCAAGCCATTTTTTTTTTAAAAGAAGCGGCTCTTAACGCTGCATTAAACCAAAACAGACAGACAACAAGGGAGAGGGAGTAGGAGCGCTGGACTGAGCCCCACAAACGAGCCAAATACGAGATGCAGTGTAATTTAATGAACAGTAATGGGGCTAACACTACTGCAGGCTACCGTGGCATCTCTCAGGGGTGGTCATTAGCCAAACTGTCTATGGGCTAGGTGGAAAATTCAATTCAACCAAATGAAAGTGCAGTTTCTCTGGGATGCGGAGGTTCGCCTCGAGACTCACCACTACGACAAATCAGTGACGACACCCTGGGTTCACAAGTACATCCGCTAACTATCCCCACCAACTACTTGTGCACCGGTTACTCTCTTGCTTGAGTTAACGCACTCCTCCAACTGTTAATGGTGGAAAAAACCCCAACAATATTTATTCAAAGATGTGATAACACTGCATTATTTCCTTCCTCCTATGTTCTCCTTTCCTTCTTTCATTTATCAAAATACTTTCACAAAAGCGTTTTCTAGAACGTTTTTGAAAGATTTTGAATTTAAATACAATCATTGAACCTTATGCGAGAGTAAAATAAAACTTTATTGTCCAACAAGGTGGAAAATTGTCTTCTCGCCAACACAGAAGACAAGCAGGACACACATACAAACAGGAAGACACAGTATAAAACTTTAATGGAATAGAAGAAAAACATAAGAACGACAGTTGTGTGTCGGTCACGTTTTTTGAATTGGGACCTCTTAAAGACACATTCTGCTCTTGTCAATTCTCGCCACTCCCCTCAACGGCCGTCCAAATGGTCTGCACATAAAGCCTGATGTAACCGAGGAAGCCAGTGTGCTTTCTTGTTTCTTCAAGAAGCTAAATGGCATCCTTTATCGCGCTGCAATCACACAAAGACATTTTTATCTGCGAATTGTTTGGTCAGGAATGACTCACGTTACCAGAAATCACTCCGCACAAGGCGCAACAGTCCCGATGAGCGCGAACCGCTCCCATCAGATTTTTCTTTCTCCACATGGAAAAAGCTTGTCTGACTGAAGTCTTCATGGAGGCCTTCTCAGTACTTTGAAATGGCATGTCCTGAATTTATTACTGTGAACGATGCATTATTCATAACAACTGTGTTTACATCGATGAATATTCATGATGAAACTACAAGGCTGGAATGAGGGTGGAACTGTAAAACTGATTAAATGAGAAAAGTAGCCTAAGTGTGAGAAAAACAGAATTATTTCTAATCTGTTCTTTAAGTAACCCAGTTTAATAAGCCAATTATTTTTATTTACATAAATGAACCCATTTCCAGGCAGCCATAAAATGTTTAAAACCCCAAAAATGCAACTTTAAATGTTTTCATTCTTAGGAGTTTTTAAACATATATAAAACATTGATACATGAGGCCTGCTCTTGGCTTTCTGAGAAACAAAGTATATCTTTCAGTATCGCCACTCTCTGGCAGTATATCACATGTCACAAAATTGCCTGTAATGTGATGCTGTTTCTGCTGTGGGCAAAGTTACCTTGTGTTCCCGGCACTCAAACGTGTGTACTTACAGCTCAATCAACACCTGAATATGACTCTAGATCATTATGGATTACAGTGAATGTCATTAAGGGGACTCAAAAAGTAACATATGGAATGAATAACCTGTCAGAAACAGTGAAATCATCACGCATGTCAAAGAAAATTACCATAGAATTAACATAAATGGAAGTAAATGATGAGTTTCTTCCAGAATGAACAGAAGTAGACATTCCTAAATACTCAGATTACTCAGAGATCAGTAACTTATGAAAGTGAATCATTCAAGTTCGAAACCAAATAATTACACTTGATGCCCGAAAAACTGCGAGATCAGCTCCAAAAAGACAGAGGAATAAAACATTTCCCAAAAGTAGCGTCGTTAAGACAAGCCAAACCTATCAGGGACAACAATTACAGTCTTAGGTTTCTATTTATACTCTTCTCACGGTTGCATAATTGTTTGTCCACAAGGAAACGCATTATACAATTAGCTCAAAGCGTTAAACTTTAGTTGCAGAAGAAGATCTGTTGGAAGACACTGAGTTTAAACAAGATCATGGTCCTGTTTGGACCTGCAAGACTCTTTCGCCACAAACACTTCACAACAAAAGGCTTAACTGAACGCCTATGCGGCAGGTTTTTCACATGAAGCTTTTACATTGTTCTGTGGTATTGTAGCATCACAAAGTTGTTTAACTTGTTACGCATTTTATTCTCTGAAAGTCTGACATGTGACTTTTTTACAAGTTCCTTTATGAAGGACTAAAGAATATGGATATATTCATCATAAGTAGCCAAAATTGGCTCCCAAACATTGGAAAGAAAACACTGAAAACATTCAAGTTTCAGTTCATTTTCGCACTTTCTGAAAAACTCTAACGACAGGGAGAGAAGCTGTTGAACTCATAACTGAGTAAGGATCTGTTTTAACATGAAAGATGGTAAACGCCTTCTGTATGTTGTGACCACAAAAGACTTAAGGCTTTTTTTTTCTCCTTCTTACTCAGGCTAAATGACAAAGCTAACGAGAGCGAGAGAGAGAGGGGGGAAGAAAAAGTGCCATCAAGCTGTGTCTTGCCCGGCTGTGAATGCAGCAGAGTGAATAATAAGAATGCCCTGCCTGTTATTACTGTGGCTGTCCGGAAGTGGGCCTCACCACCCCCTCCCTGTGCCTGGAGGGGGGGGGGGGATACACAGGTACAACCTATGAATTCAGACACTGGGGCGAAAACAGCTACAAAGAGGGAGGAGTTGGACTGCTTTGAAAAAACCCCAAAGAAATGCCTCGTCAGAGGCAATGAAAGCTCGCACATGTAAATTAAAAGATCGTAATGAGGCAGATTAAGTTTGAACCGGGCTGAGGCAAAGCTAACCGGACCACTCCCACTTCAAGATCACATTTGATTAACCACATAATGACATGATGGAGTTTTCTTTGTTTGTCGCTTTGTAGATTTTAAACAAGGGGGGGGGGGGGGGCTTTAAACTAATGTCAGCCCTGTTGGGGTCCTGAAGTTAAAAATCTTGTTTGTGTGAGTGAAAACTTAAAGACAATGTTGGATATTTTTCTAACTGAACACAAGATCATTCCAGATCAGTCGTTCAGATTGAGGAGTAATTTGTGCCTTTTTGATGGACTTTGGTTCTCAATATTGACTTAAAAAGCCAGAAAACTTTGTCCATATTTGACAGAGGTATATTTTATCAGAACTATGGCAGATCCAGTGTAGCTTACATGCTAAGAAACAGCAAAAAGCGTCTTTTTTCGAGGACAAACCGAGCATTTCATACAGCTGCAAAACTTTGCATAACATATCCAACATGCTTTTACGCGATTGTGATGCGCAAATACGACAGTTTGCGGAAAGAGGACTTTTCACAACATCACCCCAACGTGAGGCTGAAGTCGGTTGCACCACACGAGAAACACTTTGGAGTGAATTTCCTCCCGAGCAGCGACAAAACACGGTTGTGTTTTCGGGCAAAGTTAGCGGCTGAGCGCAGGGCTGGACGGAGGTGTAGCCGGCTAGCCGCGCTCGTCGCTCGGGCACGAATTCCCCTGACGGGCGGACTGGGGGGGGCTTCGCTCGGTGCCGCCGCGGAGCGAGCCGTTGACGCGGCGGTTGTTATTGTGAGCCCCCGGCACCCCGTCGGTTGATAGAATATGCTGAACTCCGCACTCTGGTTGAGGCAGGCCCGCATGAATAACACAACAGGCTGCCGCCGCTGCTGCTGCTGCCGCTACTGCGCCGAGCACAAAAGGCTCCTCTGCTGTAAAATCACGTCGAGCTGAGCCTTATTACACTGTGCATTTCACAAAACCCAGGTCAGCCGGCGCCCGCATCGCTCCCACCTCGGCGTATGTAAACAAACAAAACAAACAAACAAACAGGATGGGGAGGGGGAGGGGGGTGAGGACGAGCGCGAGCCACTGGTCCAGCACGTCAAAAAATGAATATGCAAAGCTCTTTCAAAAGCTGTGCGAATCAACACAAAGCCAAGCGCTAGCAGGCGAGCTAACGCTAGCCAGCTAGCATCCTCAATTCAATCAAACTGCCTCCGCCGTAACGTCTAAATATGTCACATATGAGCCGCACTCGCGACGGCGATTACTAATAAAATATGCTAAACTGTATTTGTCGACAGAGGTATGAATATGTAGCGGCGTACGGCCGTCTAATCACACAAAGGGGGGAGGCATGTTTCCATGTAATTTGCCGTCGCACTGCAATAGCTCGTTTCCTCCTCTGTCAAATTACAGTTGGCTGGCTGAGTGGAAAAGCCAAAACAAGCGCCCGCCGCCGTCCTCATCTGTTAGTCAATCTGCGTTTCATCACTATTCGGCTATCATAAAATGCGAGCGACGCAGTTTGAATATGAGTATGAATATGTAAAATGCTGTAATCATTACCTGGCCCCGAACTCTCATCTTGACTTGCTGCTCCTCCGTCCGCCATTTTGAATATTTAACCCGAAATCCCAGCCCTGAGCCTGGCACATATACACACACAATACACACACAAAATGCACACGCAATACACACACGCGCTCTCACACAAGGTACACACACACACAACACACACTGGGACCTGTACAGAGAAGAGTGTGTATTAGTTGTGACTTATTTACATACTTAAATAATCATCTCTTTTTTTTTCTATTTTCTCCTTTCACATATAAATTTAAATTAAAGGGTCCATTGAGTGTATGAGCCCATCTATGTACTCTGTGAGCAATATGAAAGATAATAAGGGGGGCACACCAGGGTAATATGAACACCTAAACCCAATTAGTTTTAATTAGGTTTATTTTATTCAACCATCCACTCTCACTTTTCTAGTCATATTCTAAAAAACTGGTTGGTTTTATTAACTTATTCAAGGGCAGAAGTCATTTTAACCACGTTTGAGCCTGACATTGAACGTTGGTGCCACAACTAAAGGTTTGAATTATTTGTAAAAGTGTTTTTAAATAAGAATAACGATGTGCGATGCTTTGTTTCGTGTTCTCTCCTATATGCCTGACTTTGTTCTGCCTCTGCAGGGTTTGCATGTTTGTCCTCTGTGTGTGTTTCCTCCCAACATAAACATGCAGATGAGGTCAACTGGTGACTATTAACTGTCAGTAACAAGTGTGGATGTGTGTGTGTCTCTGCGTTTCCCTGGTGATGCACAGGTGACCTGTCCAGAGATTGTCCTGCCTTCACCCAGGTGGCATCAGCATTAGAAAGTGAATGAATGAATTGGAAGAAAATAAAAGTTCCTAAAAAACTATGTCCACTTCTGTAACTTACGTGACTGAATTTTTGTCTCAATAAAGCATTTAAACAGTATAAATTGCTGTTAATTATCATGTGTTTACCTCGTGTTTATACTCTTATTTTTGACTTGTTATTTTATACATGTCTGCAGTCATCTATGAGCTGTTACATTGTCAAACATTTCTCTTGTTGATCAATTTAAAAGATTATTTCAATGTATTTAATCTTCTGAACAAGGTGAATTTAGGCTCTTTCAAACTGAAACCTCCACACAACCAGAAGTTGTGGTCGTAGTAAACGGCAAACGTGCACACGTACTTTCCGTCAGTGAGTTGGTGACCTCGCTCTGACCAGATGAACCAAATTTCACTTCTCCTCCGAGCGGCGACGCGTAATGGGAACGCATTTCCTCATATCTCCACCACTTCCTGCATATCAGCCGTTGGGCTGTGCTGCACATGCAGAGAAAGCCCATTAGATTACATCACCTTCCTCCGTTCACCCTCTAAGTGTGCAGATTATTCACAGGTCGAAGCCTTCAGATGGATGTTTTACAAGCCCAGACTTCAATCCTGTCCAAAACAATCTCATTAAAAAAGCTTTTCTTTTATAAACAGAGAAATCTTTGTGATTGATGATCTTCTGCACTGACTCATTATACTGGAATATAATATAATATAATAAAGCATAAATGCCTGAAAATGAATGTTGCATCAATGTTGTGAATGATGACTTTGTTGCTACACATTACTTCCCCGAAAAAAGAAAAAAGTCACCTCTAACTTTTGTCCTTTTATATACTTGTAAATACAAATAAGTTTTCTGAACTAAACATAAAAATTGAAGTCACCCTTACATTTCAGAGGTAACCATATGTATTGTTAATTTAAATGCTTGAATTATGGGGCTCAATGATCCTTTTTTCACCAATATTGGGTTAAATACAACTAAAAAATTAGTACAATTCAATTATAAAGAAATTTAATTGTTATCATGACAATTAGTTGGCCCCGCCCCATGTTACAAACAAATGCATTGGCCCCGCCCCAGCATACATTGGCCCCGCCTCATGTCATGTGCAAAGGCATTAGCCCCGCCTCTGAATGCAATGACCCCACCCCATTTTCCCCACAAAAGCAAACAACACAAAAGGCCCCACCTGGGTTCAAATCCGGAACCTTCGCACCGTTATGCCAGGGTACCAACCGCCACTCAATTATGGCGCCAAGCTGAAAGGGCAGACGTGTGACTCATTTAAAACTGAAAACAATATCAAAATGCAGACATTCGTGTGTTCATGTTAAATGAATTTACTCAAGAAATATGTTGCTTGAAGCCTGACTGAATTCATCAGTTTAGCGGCAATTCAAAATGTATGAATAGATAATTACATTGTAGTACAGCAACAAACTACAAAATGTGTCACTTCTTTCCTATGATGTCCCAGGTGAAAACTGTTGATTGAAGTTAATGTTGTGGAGAATCCCTTTGTGTTTTCAGTGTATCACAGATGAATCACGCTTCAGTTCCCTCTGAAAGCAAAGTCACAGGTTTTCATTTCTTTCACACAGAGATGATTAAGATTTAAAGTCGCAGGCTTCTCGATGAGCCTCACCCAGACCGAAGCCTTTGAGACTTTTGACCTCCCCGTCATTGTGGGGGGTTGAATCTTTAGCTTTATGTCACTCAATCCTCTGAATGAGCCCACTGTAATAACATGAAGGTCCCGTCTCTCAGTGCGAGGCAGTGCGAGTCAATTATCCAGTGCTTTCTGAAACAGGAGTTCAGTTCACACACCACGTCTTTCAGCTCTATGAGGCGGCTTTAAAGGAGAGACCACAGCGAAGCACCGCTGCAGGATCAAAGCTGCTTGTCCGTGCGAGTTAATTTATGAGCTTTTTTCATACAGAAGCTTTGATAGTTTCATGTATGACACCAGTGTTGTCCTTGTAAGTGCAACACTGCAGCCTGCAGGTCAAACTGAGCACGGCACAAGCGATGAGAGACAAGGAAGGTCAAACTCAAGACACTCAACATTTTGCCGGAGGAAAAAGAAAAGCGGAGACATAATTAATGCACCAGTTTACTGCCTGAGCTGAGATATGATCAGTGTTTAGTCACGACGACAGGAAAACACAAGCAGCCACAGCAGAGTCTCGATTCAAACTCCATTTACTTTTGCAGAAGAAATAAAAACAGCAAACTAAATCACACGCGCAGTAAAACTTTGGCGCAGAGGAAGATTTAGGTGATAATAAACCAGGATTGCATTTGGATGTTTATCACGAGTGGTTCTTCTGAGAATTTTAGGAGCCTTGAGAGGTGCTGACGTCTTCAGGAACTGTACACAGGTTTTTTTTTTTGGAGACTATGACCTCATCGCTCACTTTTGCTGGTTTATTCAAAGAGAAAACAGATCACTGATTGGATCGCTGGTGACATGTGACCTCCTGCTGTTGGCTCTTTACCTGGAAGAGTCGACTTCTCCATTCTTGGGAGTTGACCCTCCATGTTCATCTGTCTCCGGCCGTTGGACCGAGAGCATCGCTATTAGATCCGTCTTTTGGTCACTGGATATTTATCAGTCGAGATGACGGCTGCTGGACGGCCTGCATGGCGTCAGTTGATTTTTCTTCTAACAGGTGGGTTTTTGTGTGTGTTTCTCTTCTGTAAAGAAACCATTGCCACTCCTTCAAGGTACGATCGTCATTGGTAATCATTAACCTCGTCCCTTGCTGCATGTGTGAGTTTAACTTGAGGGAGACTGGTTGAACTTAAGACGTTACGGCATTTGGATACAATGAGAAACAACAAAGTTTTCTGTTTATTCAAGTTTATTCGAGCAATCCAAACAGGAATAAGCGATCACAGAAGTAGAAATGAGTGGAACTCTGAACCAGCTTGTGTTTTAAATTGTATTTTTACTGATTGTCTTTGTTCCAGTGCTTCCCAGCTGCAAGAGTTTGGAGGTTTCTATCGCACAGAAACAATATGAGGTGGCGAGTGGTGGCGACATCACCTTGACCTGCTCCTTCACTCCCGCCAGGCCAGACACGACCAATTTTGTTCTCACCTGGGAAGTTCACCCCGTTGTTGAAGGAGAGACACTGGTGAGAAGCTCAACTTTGTGTCTGTTTAATGTGCCTTCAGGCAACTTCTACATATGAAGATTTCAGGATGTCTTCAGGATTAGAAATGTTTATTTGCTTTATATTCAAAACCAGGAAGTTAATAGGTGTGAAAGACGTGGGTGGTGGCCTGATAAGAAGCGAGCTGCTGAAATGATGCATTATGGGTATTGTAGGATGAAGCAGTTATGAAGCACGTTGTCAATACTGGGATGATAAAAATGAATGACAGTGCTGCTTAATAAACTTTATCAAGTGTTTTATTGCTTGGTTTCTTCTACATGTTTATTAATCTTTTTTAGACTCCAATTTATTATGATAAAACAAAGTTTCCTCCATCAGAAATGTCCAGCTGGCATTGTTGATTGTTGCTAATATCAAAGAAATTTGCATTTTTATTCTTTCAAACAGTCCAGAAGTAAGAAAAAGATCTTTTTTCATACTATTAGGCTCGATAACAACATTTCTTCCAGTCCAGTAGTTTTTGTTATGGCAGTGATGTTTGGTGGCGAATCTGACTGGGAACTGAGCAGACATTTGTGTGTGCGGACTTCTGCAGAAAGCCGTGGCCACGAGCTTTTCAAACGAGGCCAATGACATCGCCCCCGCTTACGAAGGCAGAGCCTTCATGGAAGTCAACACCAACGAGCGCACCAGCACGCTAACCTTAACGAAGGTGACGATAAAGGACAGCCGGAACTACCAGTGCGGCGTCCTGATCCCCAACGATGACGAAGGAAACCCGGCGGCCATAACGTCACTTTTGGTCCTGGGTGAGAGTTTTATTGGAGTGTTGGTGGAAACCTTTCTCCAAGTTCAACTCGTGGGTCGCTCTGACTGTTTGTTCCTGGTCTTTTGTCTTCAAGTACCTCCCTCCAAACCCATCTGTGACATTAAAGGAACAGCAGAGTATTTTCACGACATCACACTCACCTGCGAGTCCAAGGAAGGATCCCCATCGCCCACCTACGACTGGAGGACCTTCAGTGTGGAGAACGCTCCCAGAGCGTTCCCACCTAAAACAGTTCAAAGTACGCACTTGACCAAATACTCCCTGGAGGGCGTGTTCGCGTCCAGCTGCTGCCGCAACCTTCAGCGAGGTCTGGACTAACTGGTGTTTGGTGTCTTACAGGGGAGGGAGCTCTATCGCTCTTCAACATTACCAGAGAGACGTCTGGATTCTTCATGTGCACGTCGACCAATCGAATCGGATCCGCCAGCTGCAACTTCACCTTAGCCGTGATGCCTCGTGAGTCTTAACAGGATTCACCTGCTCACTCATTCACAGAGCATCATCACAGCTCTGTAGCTCCAACCACCATGTGATTTGTCCACTTTACACATTCCTCTTGTCTGTTCACCCACTTTCTTTGCTGGTCACCAGGTTTTTAGAATCAATTTGTGAAGCAAACGCCTGGGTGAAAAAATGTAGCACTAGATTAAAAACTTTGATTAAAAAAAAAAGTCATATTTAATCAGTTTCTAGCTCTAAATATAAGATAATATTTATAGTGACACCTAGTGATCACTGTAATTATGACACCAGCAATGCAGCAAATGTTTGAAAGCAGAAGAAAGGACCTGTCGTACAAATCAGAAGCAACACTATGTCTTTCATCCACAATGATGGAGTGAAATGTGAAACAAACGTTGTTTTAAAGGTAAAAGTTTTGAACATTAGGGTGTGATAAAATAAGCGTGGGTTGTATTTTTATCCACAGAATAAATAATCGATTGAGGAAAATATCGATATTTGAAAATGGCTTTTTTTTTGCCAGATGAAACCAGAACAAGTCTATTGTTTTTTCCCCATTTGTCCCCAGCCTCCATGAAGAGCGGATCCACTGCAGCTATAATTGGAGGAGTTGCTGCAGGTGTCCTGTTGCTGGTGGTTGTCATTTACTGCTACTGTCGGAGAAAGAGAGCTAAGGACGAGTATCCTGAAAGGTTGGTACCTACTGCTGTTGGTGGTATTGGCAGGTTTTTCACTGTTGGAGAAGAAACTATTTCTAAGTGACTACAAATGATTAGAAAGACTTTCAAACTCTTGATCCTGAAAGTATTTTCAGCTGATTTGCCTCTTTCATTTAAGGTTTACTTTATGTTACTTTGTGTCAAACAAATAGGAGGCTTTAATCAGTTCTTCATAAGAAAACAAGGTTCCAGACCCCATTTGTCATTTCCACCTGTGCCAACAACTGTTATAATTGAAAAATGATGGTTAGTTTCTACATTATCCAACCACACAAATATTTTGTCCTTTATCTTGAAGCCCCCCAGAAGACATAGAGTTTCGGGACAAAGACGGTCCAGAGGTTGGACAGCAGTACAGGGATAACCAACCAAACAGCGAGCTGAAGCAGTCAGACCAGTACACCGACAAGGACGTTGTCCCACAAAACAACCGTAGCACCATGCAAAAGTATGACGACGATCAGCAAAGTCAAGCCAGTGAAAGAGGAAAGCGCGACGACAAAGGCAGCGAAGTTGGCTCACAGCGTTACAGAGACGATCCGACCGACCACTATCAGGGCAGCCGGGATCGTCTTGACGACCGGCGCGATCACTACAGAGGCAGTCGGGATCATCTCGATGACCAACGTGATCGCTATAGAGGTAGTCGGGATCGCCTTGACGACCAGGGCGATCGCTACAGAGGCAGTCGGGATCGCCTGGACGACCAGGGCGATCGCTACAGAGGAAGTCGGGATCGGCTTGACGACCAGGGCGATCGCTACAGAGGAAGTCGGGATCGTCTCGACGACCAGCGCGACCACTATGGGGGCAGTCGCGATCGCCTTGATGACCGCTACCGTAGCAGTCGCGATGATGCTAGCGCCCGTGGAGGTCGCGATACAGGCAGCCGAGATCGACTCGATTATATTGACGGTCCACCAAGAAACCGGTATGAGTGAGAACTCATGTTGCTGATGACAAGGCCAAGAAGTTTACCTGACTTCTGTTTGGTGCTTTAAAAATTTCACACTGAACTCACTGCTTGGCTTCCTGTAATCCACACTTCACTTATCTATCATCCATCATCTGCCTTTCTACATTGTTTGTTTCATCCTTCCCGAGTCCAGCAGAGGTCACCAAAGTACATTTTAATTTCTAATGGCCACCAATTATATTAATAACTTTAGCATTTTTGTAACTATGTGAACCTGTGCATTTTATCTCTGACTTCCTTAGATTTTGAAAGTGAGAGTTCAACAAAAAAAGCATTAAATTTTAGCTTTGTGTGTGGATCGTTTACTGTGTTACTTTGCTTATGACTATTTTTAACACGACTATTTTTCAGTGGTAAAATAGGACTAAACGCTTGATGGTAATGTTTGAAACTGTTTTGCCAGTCTACATGGCATCGTACAGGCAAATAAATCACTTTAGGTGACTGCAAACTTTTATGTCAATGTTTTTACATCCCGCATTCACTATTCATTGCGCATTTTGTGTTAAAAATAAAGTTTCATAGAGAAAAATGTGTTTAAAAACACAATTATTCTGGTGGTCTGACCTGATTTCACGAACCTGCAGCCTCCCCCCTCCCTCCCTCCCAGAATCACATGCACAAAGCTATTTCCCCCCTGCAGAAAATTAATCCCTTCCTGCAGCACGTTCAAGCAGAAACAGGAGTTGAAGTTGACGTTGAACGCTGCCTTTTTCATACTTTTTATGGCCACCAGAGGGCCTGATATTACCCCTTTTTTTCTTGCTCTATTACACTGACAAATTTCTTTTTTTCTATTGAGTTTCTGATGTTTTTAACTTTAATAGCTTTTAAAATTCAGTGTTTGGGTGAAGCCATTTTGGTGGCCGGATATTTGTGTTTGACCATCCTGAATCTGACTTGTGTCAAGATGTGAATGAGTGATTTAGTCCAGAAAACCTTATGCAACATGTTTGTTGTCTCTTCAACTTCAGATTACAATATTCATATGTTGGTTTTTGTATGAGGATGGAAAAAGGTTTGAATAAAAAACCTATTAATAATGCAGCTCTTTAAACAATAAAATAGGATTTTTTTCAGAAGTTGGAGTTGGGTTTTTTTTTCCTGTTCCTCTCGACTTGGTTCCTGCCCGGTCTGACCTGGTTTCACGAACCCGCGCCCCCCCTCCCTCCCTGGACTTCACGCACGGTCCTCATTCCTCCGCTGCTGCAAATTCACGCGACCCCGCGGCAGGTTGACGCGCACACGGTGCGGACTGCGCCCCCGGCTGCGTGTCTGGGTGTCGTCGTCTGCGCGGCGGTGGCGGTGGCGGCGGCTCGGACTCACCTCTCCGTGAAGTGGTACAGTCCCGTTAGACGCAGCCGGAGTCGAGCTGCTCGCTTCAAGCCGCGGCGGACGCACAGCGCGATGAAAATCACACGGAGGAAGCCTTTTTTCCTGAGATAACGGACGGTATCATGAACCTTCACCGGTTTGCGTTTTTCCTGGGAGTTTTAGGTGAGTCTTTGTGGGCTGCTTTGACTTTGTTCTGCTTCGTTTGAGAGTCCTTCGGTCCAGAGGAAACCTGTTGCTGATCCTGGACTCAGCAGCGCCTGCAAAGTGCTTGCTCGGTGTTTTTTTTTTAATCACTTGAGACTGACTCTTGAATATTTCTTCATTTTTACAGCAAATTACAACTGTGAGCGACAAAACCAAGAAACTACATTTAGCTCACAGCTCTTTTGTTTAATTTGTCGGTAATTTTGTGCCCTTTGTTCAGAAAACAGTGGAGGTTAGTTTGGTTTTATATGCGTGTCAAAGCTGTAATACTGTTTATAACGCGCGATTTGGGTTTTGTTTAATGGATTTTAAAGAAAAGGCACAAAATTATCACCTGGTTTTAGTTACGTTTTGTTTTAGGATTTGTTTGTTCTGTGTGTCTGTTTGTCTTTGAGTTCAGGACTTTTGCCTAAGTATTTAATACCTCTACTTTAGACTACAGTCACTCACATCAGCTGTTGTTTCTCATTAATAACACCTGGTCGTCAAAATGTGTACAATTACAGTTTAATGTGGATATTATTACTGCTTTATTCACAACAGTTATATTCGAAATGGTACTCTCAGAGAGTGTGCATGCAGCTCTACCTCACTATTTGCACACTTTTTGAGGATTTAGTGAAATATTTTATCAAACTGGGAGCCTAAGTTCAGGCTTATCAGTGGCCTGCGTGGTTCCTCTGAGTCAAAGTGAAGGAATGCACGGCAAAGTAAAGGCAGGAAATGTGCAGAGGAAAAGTCTGAGCGTGTCCAGGAAACCCTGCAGCGTCCAGCAGCGGAGCCCTGACCTGGAATACAAACGTGGCCGAGCGCCGTTTTATTTTCTGAGGGATGATCTAATCGTGAAATGAGGCCTTTCGGGATGAACGCAGGTGGCCATCAGGACGGTCTGCCGCCTCTGCAACCTGGTCATTAACCCACAGTGACTCACAGTAAACAGTCGTTACCAGGTGCACCCGGTGATGCATCCTGCAGGCCCTGATTCACCCTCACCTCCGGCTGGCTGCACTCATGGAGTTCACAAGAAGTAACGGTTTGGTTTAAATCTCTTGCGGTTAATTGGTTTGTTCGCATCCAGCTGGAGGAGGCGCAGCGCTCCCATTGGTCGGGCGTCCCTGACCTCCTCCTCCTTTCAGTTCCTCAAGTGGGACAGAGGAGGGGAGGGGAGCGCTCCAACAATGGACTGGTCCACACAAACAGAAACAAAGGAGAGAGAGAGAGAGAGAGAGAGAGAGAGAGGGCAGCTCCAGTGTGAGAGGAATTTACCAGCTTTGTCACTCCTCTGCCTGTGAGCTTCTCCCATAAAATCATTAGTCTGCAGCATCACCACATGTTCCAGACGGACCCGAGGAAGGTCAGTGAACATCAGCTGTGTTGAGCCAACAACCATGAAACACAAAGCTACGATGATTAGGTTGAAATGCTCCACAAGAGCAAATTTTGATATGTCAGCGACTAAGGGAGGTACATTTTTTAATCAAAACAATACATTTTGCTGAATAATCTTAATTTCAAAAAAACATCATTTGTGAGTACCCAAATCACAGACAAAAATGTCTTATTTAAGGAAAGGAAACTTGTTTATCCTTTTTAACTCATTTATAACTCATTTATTTCCCATATCAGACAATAAACACTTAAAGTTGTGACTTCAAGCTGTGAGACACTTTGATATTGTCTCACCGAATGTGTGTAAACATGAAAATTCAAAGGTGTCGTTCCTATTTAGGCTGAGGAGTAGATCAGTTCGCAGACACCAGATTCAGCCAGCATGAGCTGCTGGTGATGAGGAGACGCAGGCTGGTGGACTTGCTTGTGTTTTGATTTCCCGGTCTTCTGGGGACTGTTTGGAAGGAGTTCCTGCCCCACCTAGACCCGACGTGACGAGCCGAAATTACCCGCACGCCGGTCCATCCCCTCCCTGTGTGATGACAACCCCCCTCCGGCTCTCCACGGGCCTCCCCAGCCCCCCACGCACTCAGGAATTTAACCCCCCTGACCTCAATACTGAGCAGCAGAGGAGCCCCCCACGTACACCTAATCTCTTTGACTTGTTTTGTTTTGATTTGATGCGAAATGGCATTTTTCCTCGTCATGACTCATGCCTTCAGATGAGGAAACAACACAGCTGCTGCTGCTGTAATAACGCTGTAATCTGCTGCATTTACTGTTTTTTTTGCTGCTGCTTTTCCAAACTCACGCTGGGTGTTTTGACACCCCAGGAATCATCTCGCCGACCAGCAGACTCAATATCACCACGTCCCCCCCACAACAATGATGATAAACGTCTCCCGTGATCACAGGACCTTGAACTGCTTCCAGGTGGCAGTTTTCAAGCCGTGAAAATATTATTACTACAAAATAAAAGTTGGAAATCGAATTACGACAGAAGTAGAACCAGAGGACATTTGTGTACATCGTGTTTTATTGCTCGAACACCCAAGCTTTCGATTTGAATAAGTTGTCCTCTAATAACAACGTTTTTTCGGTGTTTTTAATCATGATTTGAGTTAAAATGACCACAGATCTAAAGTATGAGCTCCTGAAGAAGGTCCTGATGGTTTTTCGAGACATCTAACTCAACATTTTTTTACGTTTTCTTGACTTTTCTTACTTTAATGTGACTCTTCTTTTCACGTATATTCTGTTTGTGTGTTCCAGTGTGCGTTTGCGATGGCGTGCACGTCTCGGTGTCGGAGACGCGGCGGCTTGCGATGCTCTTCCAGTCGGTGGTCCTCCCGTGCCAGTACCAGACCACCTCCAAGATGGCGCCGGTGGTGCAGTGGTGGTACAAGTCGTACTGCCGGGACCGCACCAGGGACTCCTTCACGTTGCCGGGCAGCGCCGAGCCAGGACCGCCGTCCCACCTGGACTGTCCCGACAGGAGCCGCACAGTTCGGGTCGTGGCCGCACTGCAGGGGAAGTCCATGACGCTGGGGGTGCACTACACCGGGAGAGACATCGCCATCATCAACGGTAAATGGCGCTATTTTATCTTCCTGTTCTAATCATCGGGTGTTTGAGTGTCTGGTTCCTTCAGACAGCAGTCGGGACTCTTAGTGGAGACGTCCGTCCTCTCTTTAAACGCCTCTTCTTTCGCTGTGGACACCTGATTTAAACCAACGACTCATCATGCGGCTGCAGACGCCTGATAGTGAACCCAAACAATTGTGTCAGGTGTGCTCGCAGCACGCGGGGCGCCGGCTTCCCAGGCCCGTCGCCCGGAAACGATGCAGTAAATAAACCTCCTTTGTCTTAGTCTCACAATGAAGCAGGCACCACCTACAATGCATGACACAAATACAGGCACACTGCCCTCAATTCCCTCCGCAACGCCGGCCTTATCGGCACCGAACACGCATCTCTGGCGCGAACGCCTCGACGCTCCCCTCCGCTGATGCAGTTAATTTAAGCGATAGCTGCAATCTTGCATTAATCCACATTGGTGCTAATTCTCTTTGTTATTCCTCTTATTTGCATCTCAGTAATGAGTTAATTTCTATCAGAGAGCTGGACGAAATATGCAGCCTGTATGTGAAGTTTATGGTACATCGGTGGTTTTGTCTCTGTGAGGCCTGAACGCTCTGAACAGCAGTAATTAAAAGGAATAAATGCGAATAAACTTTGTGCTTTGACTTCATCGTACACTGAGGATGACTTCATGACATTTTTAGGCCAGTTTGTGTTGGAAAAAAAAGAGATTAACTTGTCAAATTACTTGTCCATATATTGGAAGACGAGTGGTTTGAATCCACTGAGATTCTTAATGTGATTTGGATCAAGCCTCAAGCTTCTGTAAGTCGTCAGTTTATGCCTTCTGGTCGCCTAAACGAAAAATATAGTTTGCCGGACAAAATTACAAGAAATCAGACAAGTAAAACAGGAGTTTTGTTGAATAAATCTGAGACTCATCTGGAAAAATCACCACAATGTAAATTAAAGAACGTATCCACGAATGGAAGCTTGTAAATCGTCAACAGGAAGGCCTCACTTTTTTGTTTGTGTCGTCTTTTCGTCACCTGCTTTGTGACTTTCAATCTCTAAAGCTGTATCAGGTGTTGATTGCTTGTTCTTCTCTCTGCAGATGCAGACCTGCGTATAGGAGAGGTGCAGTGGGGCGACAGCGGCGTGTACTTCTGCACCGTCGTGAGCGCCGACGACCTGAACGGCAACAACGAGGGCCGCGTTGAGCTCCTGGTGCTCGGTATGATTTCTGGACCTTTCTACCGGGACAGCACTCAGTCACAGCGGTCCTTCTTTAAACCTGCTCGCAGCGGCCCCCTTTAGATGTGCCCCCCCCCCCCACCGTTTCCATTAAAAAGCTTCTTTGGAGACGGACAAAGTGGCGTTTGTCCCAATCCTCCATGACAGGCTCTATTGTTCGTCCGGTCGGGCACCTCAGAGCGCTGACGTGGACTTGGCTGACCCGGGGCATCTCAAGTCAGTTTGACACCATGTCGGGGGTCCGGCGTGTAAAGGAGCCCATCCAAAGCCCCCTTTAGCGACTGCTCGATGGGCCGTTTTTGTGGCTGACTTCTTGAAGCTCCCTGATGTGCAGAAAAGCAGCCGATCCTTCAGGTGGGAGAGTCACCGGCTTCAATGTTTGGGTGTCCCGTCCGCTCGGCGGGAGGAAATCTGGAGACGGCAGTGGTTAAACCCACTCCTTAAGCCGTTACCGTGGCAACGTGCCTTTTTCAGACAAGACGGGGGCAGGTTAAGGGGCTGCTGCTGCAGACGTGTAAAGAGAGAGAGAGCCACAGAAAGGAGCGAAGGGGGGGGGAGACAAAAGTATCGCGTCAGTGTGATCTGATGGTTGTTACTCTTCACCTAAATTGGACAGTCTGATCATTCATGTAACGCTGCTCCGCTGAGCTCTAATCTCATTATAATCGGCTAACAGGAGGGACGAGGGGGGGGTCTTAAAGTTGTGAGAATAACAAGACTGGCTGGATTTTAGGTGCGGGAGATCCGGCTCTCCGCTGTCGGATGAGATCCGATCATACTCGTCGTCTGGTTCTGTTTTCAGACAGAAAAAAAGCTGAATTACCTTCTGTTGTGTGTTTTTTTCATTGTTTTTTTGCACTCACAGGAAGTTAAAACCA
This sequence comes from Malacoctenus gilli, assembly GCA_032164315.1. NCBI lineage: Eukaryota > Metazoa > Chordata > Actinopteri > Blenniiformes > Labrisomidae > Malacoctenus > Malacoctenus gilli. The sequence continues at coordinate 14,588,230 of JASSRZ010000023.1, read as the reverse complement.
TAAAATAAGGACATTTACTGACATTCCTCCCCAGGAATAGATCAAGAACTTCAGCTGCTTGCTTGTTGGGGGGTGGGGGTGTTATTATCACACATGATAAGGAACACCAGAATTAGATGCTTCCTATAATCTGGAGAAGACCTTGAAAACTGTCCTTCGCTTTTATTTTGAAAGCCCCTGCTTCTATGTGTGAGTCAGTAAGTGTTTTTGCCAGCGTTTGGCTTCACTGTAATGCTTTGGTTAATCAAGAATCAGGGAGGGGGTCCACAGCCGGTTTGAGAGGGGCTGTTCGTACCCACTGCTCCTGAACTGATGTTGAACTTTCAGTGCAAACACGTCGGTAGTTTCATTTGTTTAGTTGAATTTTAATCTGAAAGGAAAACATTCCCCAAAGTGTTTCGTGGATCTGCAGTTTAGCAGCTCACAGCTCTTCACCAGCTGCCCTCCTTCACTTCTCCTCACTCCCTTTTTTCCCTCTCACGCACTCCCCCATTACTCACCCCTCGTCCTATCCTGCCTTCCCTCCGTCTCGGGGCAGCGCAGCTCCTCCGCTCTCTCAGGTTACTCCGTGTGACGGCTGGTATTTACTGTAGATCAGTGAGCCGGGCCAAGGTAGCCATGTATTACTGTTTTCTCACCGCTCAGTAACGGCTGACTCAGCGGGGTCCGTAGCCTGAGTGCAGGTAGGTATTTGGAGCGTCTGTGTGGTCACACAGCGAACCGTCCTCGCTGTAATCCTGCTGTTTTCTGCACCTGCACTCGTTTCTCAGTCTCAACAAAGACTTTTCGATCTTTTGCTTAGAGATCAGAAACCTTTTTCTTCAACTTCAGCTCTCACAGTCAGTTTATGGTGTTTCTGAACCCTCTCATCTGTCCTCTCGCTCTGCTTCCATCGACTCATCTGAGCCGAGTCTGTCTACGTGTTTCGTGCACATCTGCTCGTCCTAAAGCTGCCAGAGAGACGCGCTGGGTTTGCACCACAGAAACACGGCACTGCCGACCTCTTACTAAAATTAGACGGAAAACTGTTGAACTCTGAACTATGATTTCTGTTTCCACGAGTTTCATTTATGATCGTAGTTCATAGATCGCTTTGAGGGGCCTTCTAACAAAAGGTCAGCCAGTTGTACATCGAGTGTCAATCAAACACAATCAAATATTCAACCGGAAAATGTTAAAGAATGGTTTTAAATTCTTCCAATACAGAAAAATCTGTGCTTCTTAATTTCAGGACCTTTCCTTCAAAGTTGTCTTTATTACATAAAACAATCCAATCAAATATAAACATTATATCAGAACAAAGTCTGATTTGCAAACTAAATAAGTACATTTATATCAAGGATGTGGTAAGTTAAAGTTAGACAGTACATTAAATTGTATTTTTGGCGTTTACGTGGTTATAACAACTTTACTGACAATTTATGTCATCTTTAGAAAAGTCATTTTGCTGAAATCTGTTGTTTCTGTTCTATTTCTGACTATAAATAAGTGAAAAGTTCAAATTAAGCTGTTGCTTATTAAAGAAAAGAAAATCTTGGTAAAAGAAAAATCCAACAAAACCTTATTTTATCACGAGCACGAGCTGTTCCTGAACATAAACATTTGTGCTTTGTGTCTGAATGTTTGGCTGCTCTAGAAAACATTCGATTCCTCCAATAGTGCACGAGCTTGAGCTCACTTCCCACTTCCTGCTTCCTGCTTGCTGCGCTGGCCTTTCACCTGTGCTTCTCCTCTCTCTGCAGGCAGGAAGCTTGAGCAGGACGATCTTCTCCCTGAGTTTGATGTGGAGGTTATGCCAGGTACGGCCCCTCAGCTGCACTTCTGTCTCGCTGCATGGCTTCCTCTTCCAGCTCTGCTCACACCTTCTCGCGTTTGACC
>JASSRZ010000023.1:14558097-14580765 GCA_032164315.1 Malacoctenus gilli | reverse complement strand
CAGCATTTTTTCCTGCTCTTCAGCGAGCTGAGAGCAGCTCTTGAGTTCGGCTCGTTGGTGTGGTTTCACTCCAAAGCTCATGGTGGACGGGTGGGGGTGGGGGTGGGGGGTGTAAACACGGGGGCACAAAGGGCGCCACTTGTTCAATATGACTCACCCTGAGAGTGAACTTTACACACTGTCTGGCACAAAGAAATGAAAAGCAAAAGGAGGCGAGCTGCGTCGCCACTCGTCTTGCATTCAAGCTGTTTCCTTCCTCATTACACGCTGAAGGAAAAACAAGCTTCAAGAGGCCTGAAGTGTTTTTCATTCACGTGAAGAATGCGTCCGTCTGCCAGCTAATCATGAGATTAATGGAGATTCACCAGAGCACAGCCGAGGCTGCAACGTTCACTCACCGTGCTGGAAAACCCTTCAATCCATTCACACACTGAAGAAGATGCGAGCTGTGAAAGTGGACAATAAACACCCGATGAAGACCCCAAATTTATTTCACTGGTTTCATAAGAGTTGCAATTTATCACTAAGTTTTATTTTGGTGTTCTCCTTCCTGTTGTTCCAAAGTTACGTGTGGATATTTGAGGTTTTAGCTCCAAAAAATTAGAAATATGAAATTAATTCTCTTCTTATTGGGATAAAATATACAGACCAGCCATGTAATTTAATTTTCTATAACTAATATAAAAAGTTTAATGAAAAAAAAACCTTCAGGATTCATCCAAGATGGGACTTTTTCCAATAAGTCAAATATAAATTTATAAAAATGAAGGTTGCAGAGAACCACTACAAAAAAGGCCAACATTTTTGGCTGGAAAAAGGTGAAAATAACTCATAAATAACTGGAATTTATATTTATTAATAATGGAAAAACAATGAATTTAGGTTTTTACTGAGCACCTTAATTCTAAATTCTAACATTTTTGTTTATAGACCAGAACTAAAAGTAAATTTTGCTTTATTTTTGTTGTCTGATTTTACCTCGTAATGATTTTCTTGAAGCTCCTCCTCTTCTGCTCCCTCCGTGGTGCACCTGCCAAAGTGGGCGGAGCTAATGATGTCACCTGAAGCCTGAGGGGCGAAGAGGAGGAGGAGGAGAAAGGACGAGGAGCCTCGCACGGCCACACTCTCTCCATGTGAAAGCGGACCCTGACTGCATCTAAAGCTCCTCCTTCACCTCTAAACAACAACAAACAAACATGCACTTTTAGGACGTTTGTTTACTATGCGGGGAGGCGCCGGCGGGACGGTTTTCTTCAAGTTTTCGGGATTTTCGGCGGATTTCGGGTCGGATAGAGAGCGACGCTTCCGCTGAAGGATAATGAGCGGCGCGATGGGAAACCTGATCCTGGTGGCGCTGCTGCTGGTTCACCTGCCGACAGGTGAGACAACAACGTTTCTACTGTCAACACGCTGTGTTGTTTTTTTTTGTTGTTGTTGCTGCACATCCTCCTGTAAAATCTGTTTACGCGTTTGAAAAGCGCGAAGCTGTTCGAGTAAACACACGAAACTCCCAGTAATGTCTGCAGGTTAATAATCAACAGGTGTAAACAGGGCAAGGCCGGGCCGGGGTCACGTGACCGCTCCCCCGTTTCACTACGTGGATGCTTCAAGTACCGCGTCCAGGCTGTAACGCAGAAAAACACTCACGGTGTGTTTCAGGAGGAATAAACTGTTGAACACAGTTTGTTTTAGTTCGCTTTGATGTTGATGTTGTGTCGAGCTTTTTTTTTTTACACTTTGTCCAAAGATAAAACCGTTTGTGAGTCAAGATACGTTTCAGGGTCAAACGTTGCAAGATAAGTAAATAAAAAGAGAGAGAGTCGATAAGTACAAGTGCAGCAGTAACTGTAAAGGAAGTTTTAGTACTGCGTTATCCTCTAAATAAAAGGCCACGTGGTTTAAATCTCTGTCTGTGAAAACAGGGGTTTGTTTTGTTTGTTTTTTCTCTCATTTTGTCAAGTAAAGCAAACACAGTGATCCCAGTAGCGTACAATATATTTCAGACACTTTGCTTCTGTAAAGCTAAAGTTATTCACAAAGCTTTTAAGTTTTTAAATCTGTTTATTTCCTCAGCAATCAAAATTTTAGTCATATTTAGAGTCTGCGTTTTTTTAGCTGTTAGAATCTGTTTAAATCAAACTGTCCTTTTGAAGATTTATTCTTCTTTTACTTTGGAAACAAATGATGTCGAAAGAAATTCTTTTTGTTTCCTGTCTTTTTTAAGTGACGAAGAAATGGACATTTAGTGGACCACATTGTTTAGGATTGTTTGTGTAAATGCTGTAAAATATTTTTCTACATGATCTTACTGAATAAGTGTAATCAATCTAATTACTTCTCCCACTGACATCCATTGGATCAGATTTGAACCAACCTGTTCATATTTGCTCCTCTAAAGTTCCCACTTTCCGACTGTGAGTTTTGGCACCATTTGGGTTGTATTTTTCCCCACTTAGAAATCATCGGCTCTCTCGCCACTCCTACTCGTCAGGAGTGGCTCATTTTTGGACTTTCTGTACTTTCGGGTGTGTTCACGAAAAAGGAGGCTTTTGAAACAGGAAGGACGAAGATTTGATTTCTCTGGTGCATTTGTTATTCAAAAGACAGTTGAAAGGCTCGACTGATAAGATCTTAATCTAGTAAATATGAGAAGATGTCAATCAGCTTAAGGATTCTTCAGTCGTATCTCCGTGGAAGGAAAACTGTTACTTTCCTCTAATGGTTAGTTTTTTCTCTATCACCCCATGTTTTCTGTCATCACCTTGTTTTTCTAAACATTGCTGATTGACGTCTGTTATTACTCGAGGTCACACAGAACAATAAGTCCTCCGCTCTTAACTGTTAACCGGTTTGGTTGGATTCCTGTCGATGCAGCAGTCGAGGCCCCGATCATTTCGGCGGTGTGTGTCGGCGTGCTGCTGCTCCACGCCGCCGTCCTTCCTCCGTTCTGACTCCGTCCCTGTTTGGTTTGTGCCAGAGCTGCTGTCCATCCAGGTGATCGTCCCGGAGACGGAGAGGAGGACGATGCTGTTCGCCAGCGTGATCCTGCGCTGCGACTACTCCACCTCGGCCAACGCGCAGGACGTCCTGGTCACCTGGAGGTACAAGTCCTTCTGCAAGGACCCGGTGCTGGAGTACTACTCCACAGGTGAGTCTGCGGGCGGAGGAAGGAGGGGGTCTCGGGGCGCGAGATGACGGAAGGAAGCTGACGTGGTCGAGAGTGTGGCTCTGCTTTTACTCGCTGGACTCTGATGGAGCCTCCTCTCTGTTACCCGTTTCTACAGCGTATCAGGCGGCCCTCCAGCTGGGTCAGGACCCATCCAACGACTGCCCGGACCGGCAGCGCACCGTCCGCACGGTGGTCCAGAAGAGGGGCCTCAATGAGCCCATGCTGGGTGCAGAGTACAGAAACCGCAAGATCACCATTCAGAACAGTGAGTCTGAGCTCGTCATGAGGGCACTGCCACGTTTTAATCACGCAAATCGGGGAAAGTAACGGCTCAGAGGTGAAAATAGTAACTTATAAAAAGTCAGTTCTGTGTAGTTTAACTTCTAATATCACGTGTAATCTGTATGTGAAGCCTTTTTCATGTTTATGAAGTTTTCCCGGCTTCCTGAACATCTTTCCGGTTGCTGACGTTCGCTAAAGCTTCTGCTGCTTCCTGTGGACAGAGGCGGACCTGGTGATCACTGAGGTGATGTGGTGGGACAACGGCGTCTACTTCTGTACCATCGACGCCGCCGGCGACACCACGGGCGACTCGGATCGGGAGGTCAAGCTGGTCGTGTTCCGTGAGTTGGCTTCGCTCGGTCGGGCTGCGTGTGGCGGGGAAGGGCGAGGGAGGGGCCTGCGACGCGGGTCTGAGCGCCGTTTCCTCTGCCACGCCCTCCAGACTGGCTGACGGTGCTGCTGATCATCCTCGGCGCTCTGATGCTCCTCATGCTCTTCTGCATCTGCTGCTGCCAGTGCTGCCCGCAGAAGTGCTGCTGCTACGTCCGCTGCCCGTGTTGCCCTCGGACCTGCTGCTGCCCGGAAAAAGGTTTCCGAAATCACTAACCTCCAAAAAATACATGGAAATACTTTGGATCTTTGTGATTTAAAAAAAAAAAGAAACGTGACACAAAATCTTGTGCGTAAAGGTGGAGCAAAAGTCGCTTTAATGGGTCGACCATTTCTGATGGATCAACATCAGAAGCACATTGTGATACTATCAAGATATTGAATGTCTTTTACAGTTTTTACTCCATCCAGTTAGAAAATCATCTTTAAACTAGATCCAATAGTTCATTTTTCAAAAAAAGAGCAAGAAAATTAGTGGAGCAAGAATGTAAAACCTACGTCTGAGTACAGTTTTTGAACTAAATGTATCTTGGAAGATTTATCACCCGACTCGCGAGCGCGTTGTTCTCTCTTCAAGGTCAGCGTTTCATTTCTCAGCTCTGCCTGCCAGAGTGCTGAAGTTGGTGTGACAGGAAAAGTTTTGACTTTCTGCACCATGCGATCATTTGAGTGTTTTTTTTCTAGACACAGGAAGAAATAATGTCCCTTCAAGTTCATGTGTGAAGGCGTTAATCTCCCTTTTGAACATAAGCGTCGGCTACCGGACGTGTCATTATGTGTCGTCTAATCCTCCCGTGCGAGGCAAAGTTTCACTGGTATGACGACGAACGAGACAACTGAATGTTTAACTGTGCAGCGTGAGAGCACCACGCAGCCTGTGTTTCTTACATTCCTGTGTGAAAGGGCGCGTTCACAATCAGTTGCGTGCCGTGTGAGTTTGAAGGACTCGTCATTTCCTCTTGTCTGGTTCCAGCTGTGATGCAGCACCGGATGCTGCGAGAGGCTCAGAAGGCGATGACGCCCTGGATGAATGGACAGCCCATGTACGCCCCCATCAGCTCCGCCGCCTCCTCCCAGGGCGTCCCCATCCTGTACTCGGGTGAGAGATGCAAAAGGAGCTTCTCTATACATGGAATTTAAGTGGAGCGAGTGATGAAACGTTTATCGCTTGAATGCATAACCACTCGCTGTCACTTTTGCCCCCAGGCTCTTTTAGCGATTACCCCACCAAGCAAAACTTCGCCATGGCCCCCATGCAGCTGTCTCCGATGGTCCTGGAGCAGCAGCCCCCCCTTCTTCCGCCCCCTCCGCACCACGTCAACAGCAGCGTGCGCGGCGGCGCTCAAGGAAACCACCAAATGTTGGACTACCTGGAGAACCAGGTGCGAGGGCTCGACGTGGGCCTGCCTCAGATGGTCCCGCACGCCGTCCACAACGTCCCCCCGCCGCAGGCTCAGCCCCCGCCCACCACGGTCCCCTACACGCCCGGACCGCCCAGTATGCTGTCGGCGCTGGATGAGATGGGCGTGAGGGGGACGGAGAGGAGGGTGATCACCCTGCCGCCCATCATCCAGCGTGGGGCCAGTCTGACCTCGCGCAGAGTCCCCGGGGGACAGGACGCAGCCAGAGGGGGTCCCAGGCTGTCCAGCCAGTCCAGCGGGAGCACCAACCGCTCTGCGGGAGGCGCCCACCGCGGCGGCCGCGGCTACAGAGACGCGTCCCCTCCCAGACGGGGGATTCTTCGGGAGTACAGCGACGACTCCGACTGGGACCAACGGCGAGGGAGAGCCTCCCACAGGAGCTCGAGAAACGAGAGGGCGGGCTCGGCCGGGAGGCGGGATGGGGGGTCCAGGCCGCGGGCGCGAAGCCGCGATGACCTCATGGAGGAGCTGCGCGGCAGAGCCCCCCGCCGGGAGAGGAGCTACTCCCCTCCTCTGCACCGCAGGAAGTCCTGGAGCTCGGACGAAGAGGACAGCAGGACGAGGAAGGCGGGCAGAGGGAAGGCGTGGCCCGAGAAGCCCCCCAGCTATTCCTCCATCGAGATCGAACCGGGACGCAGCGACCGCAGGCACTACAACCACCTTTCTGTAAGAAATACATCGCTCCGCTGATGCACTCTCAACCTGCAGACATTTATTGTCCTCTTCACCTCAGCTTGACCCTTTTCTCTTGATATTTTTGGCGTCTTCTATGCTTTGCGAGCCTTTATTTCAGTAAAAGTTTACAATATAAACAAGAATATCTTTATTAAATTTGAAGCAGCTGCTCAGCATTCAATTTCAAGCTGTTTTCTTTAGGACAGGAAACTTCAGTCTGCAATTCTCGCTCTGATCTCGTGTTTATCGCCTTGTTTTCTGCCTCTTTTCTCACCTTTGTTGTCGCTCCTCTCTCTCAGGACAGAAGCTCCCGTAGCAGCACCAGCGTGGTCATCTGAAACATTTCTGTTCAATTTTTCATTGATACTTTCTCCGTAAAACTGAAGACGAAGCAAAAGCAGCCTCGAACCATTTCGGGTCGCAGACAGAGTGAAGGAACTGTTAGTGAAAAATGTACTGTATTTTTGTACTACTGCTGTGTATGCACTGTATGTAGCAACTAAATAATTTCAATATGTGGAAAAAGTCTCTTTTTGTTGATGTATTTTTTTTACTTCTATATGTTATGTCATAATTGTGACAGTTTAATCGTGTTCTGCTTTTAATTGAGAAGATGTAACAGTTCAAATAGGCTGTTCAGATAAAAGATTTGTCAAGTTTATAGTTTGTATGAATTCATACATATTTGAAGAGCGTTTGGAAAACTCTTGTTCTCCTTCTGTGGATCAAAAGAAAACAGCACTCAGACTGAAGAGCCTGTAAAACCAACTCACACATGATCTGCAGCACTTCATAATCGTCTTGTTAACTTTGTTTCTGGACAATTCTGTCTGTTTGTTCCTACATTATCTTGTCATAGCGTTCCAGCTCTATGTACTTAACTGTGTATGTTTCTGTGGTACTTTCAGGCTTGAGCGTCTTTTAGGATGTTACGCTTCTTGTTTGGTTGTTTTGTGTCCATGTCGGATTTTGTTCTTTACTCGTGAAGCCATCAAATCATCATTTTACATTTTTCATTATATTTAAAGTCTAATCTTTCAAAAGTTTTAAGCAGTAATGGCAGCAAAGAAAGTTCACCACATTTTAAGTAAACAAAGCAGAAATGCATTGAAGGTTAATTGCAGATTCACAGTTTATGCTGGATATTTTTTCTTTATCATTAAATGTGTGTATCATAAATGCATTTTTAATAAAGTATTTTAGTTTATGCTTTTGTGATCGTTGTCTTGTTCTCAGAATAGTTACTTCACTTTTTTTGTCTTTTAGTCTTTTCCTCGGTTACTTTATTTTCTCACCATGAAAGCATTAGTATATTAGGGTAAACAAAGTCATTCAAGACCTCTGTAGTCAAGCGTTTACAGTAAGGGAGAAAAAAATGTTATCATGCGATTAAAAAAATACAAAGATCATCTCATCAATTAGGTTTTAAATTGGCATCTGTGTTTTGGTAGAAAAGAGTCTTTTTACAGTCTGTTCTGTGGCGCCCCCCGCAGGAAATCCAAAGTCAATACAGATCAAAGAGATCGATCACCGAGTGAACTTAAAACAATAGTTTCACTTCTTTAAATGGATCGATTCTGAGCTTAATTTTTTATTTCCACGCAAAAGTTGGCCTGATCTTTTTCCATTGTGTTTTTTTCAAACTCATTGAAACTTGAAAAAAGTTTAATAGTCATTCATTAAAAATGACTATTGCTAACCTGAAGCATGTCTCAAACCAACAGGGGTGTTTTAAAGACGAAAAATCAAGTAAACGCAGCTATGAAAAAAACTACACAATTGCAAACAAGCTAAACAAAACAAACTTTGTCAATCGGATTAATTTTCTGATCTGAAAAAAAAATCGTTAATAAAATCATGGTTTAAAATATCCAAAAGTAGGAGCTTGAAGTTATTCTTTCATGACTTAAATATATTTTTATTTGTGTAAAATGTTTTTACATCGTTTGCGCTTCCAGCGCTGCGCGAGTAAATATCGCATTACGTTGACGTCACGCGGCGACGGTCCAATCAGCTCTCGGGATGCAACGATCCGTTGGTGACGCTACGCCCACTTTTTTTCTTTTTTTTTTCCATCACCCTCGGATCGGCCACCATTTTGGGAGTCAAAACACCAAATAAATAAGCAGCGCACACCTCCACGCTTCTCCGTGGCCTTACTATGGTTCACACCTGTGTGGTGGCCGGCTGTAGGAACAGAAGGACCCCGGGCACCACCTTATCTTTCTACCGTTTCCCGCGGGACCCGGAGAGGAAGCAGCGCTGGATAGCTGCTGTGAACCGGGAGGGCTGGGTGCCCAACGACGGCAGTCGGCTGTGTAGTACTCACTTCATCTCAGGTACGGACCCCGCAGCGCACCCCCCGAGCTAAACACAAGCGCCACGGCGCCTCTAATGACGGCTCCACTTCATCAACATCCACCGGGTGATTTTTTTTTGTCTCCCCAGCTGCGTTTTTTTTTAGCTTTTCGTGCCTGAAGGAAACCGTTCCGACAGATTTATGCTTCAGTTGAATTCACTAGGTGCATTATCAGTCAAAACACGGAGAATACTTGATTTATGCGCTCATTAGTAACCAGTTTATTCTCACTTAACTCATAATAAGGACCAATTTACTGCCTCGAACCAATAAACGATCTGTTGTCGGTAATTCGTTCACATTTGGGGGTTTCTCACCAGATGCTCGTGTAGAAATGTTGCGAAGGATTTTTAATCAGTTATTAACTAGGTTGGGTTATTTATTACACTCAGAATCAGGTTTGATAACCACTCAAACTTCAGGCAATAAGTCCTAAATATGTAATCCAGAGATGACATCAGAAAAAAACATTTATAGGTCACAGAGATTCATTCGTTTAGTTATCTTCTGACCCCCCCCCTCCCTTTTCTTAGTTATTATGAATATCATAGAGGTTATTATGTTGGTGGAGTCAGTTTCATTTGCATTTGAAAGAACATGCAAACTCCTGACAGAACAGCCAACGTCATTTGTTTGGAAATCATTTGTAAAAAAATGAACCTGAAAGTGTCAAAAGGCGGAGATTTAACTTCGATTTCAGAAAAAAAAATGCTAACTCGCATCTCAGTTTAATGTGCAGAGTTTCATATAATTCCTGTGTTTGACAGTAGCTTTGTGCTCGTCACTGGGAGTCAGCGGTTTCCTCTGCAGGGTGGCGGGTGCGCTCCCTTAGTTGCAGGTCGAGTCGCTGGCTGCTGCTTCTCCCAGTCGAAAGGAGCCAGCTGGGAAGGCGGGGTTGACATCTGTTTTGGATGCCTCCTGGCCTCCTCCCTCAGGGAGGTGTTCAGGTCACACTTAACCAGGAGGAGGCGCTGGGAACGACGCTGGAACGCACTGGAGGGACTATGTCCCCCAAGGGCCTGGTAGCTCCTTAGAGTCCCGTCTCGGCATCTCTGCCGAGATAGTTTCACTCGCAACACGCTCCTGGATGAGCAAAGTAAATCAAAGGACAGATGGATACTCAGTGCAAGTATTTGTACATGGACTTTATTCTCACAACTCTGGTATCATCAAGCTTCCAGTTCGTGTTTTTATCTTTTAAATGGGAAAGTTTTTGTTTTTTTAATCACATCTTTATCTCACATGAACATCTCGATCATCTCAAAGTCTCAAATGCTTCCTGGACTTTTCTCATTGTGTTTTGATGTCTCCCCTCGACCATCAGGTAAACAGGTGAAGAATCCACGTTCGCCAGATTATGTCCCTTCTGTGTTCACGGCAGCTCCCCTGTCCCCGGAGATGAAGGAGCCGGGTGCCTTGGAGATCCTGGACAAGCAGGAGGCGCGCGTGGAGGCGGCGAACGCCCTGTTGTTCCTGCAGGGACAGGGCCGCTCCGAGGACGAGCCGGGCCAGGAGAAGCAGGCGGAGGAGAGGGAGCAGGAGCAGGAGCAGGAGTCGGTGGTGGAAGAGAGCGTGTCCTCGTCCCCCAGCTCCGACGAAGACGAGGACGAGGAGGACTCGGCGAGCGACAGCAAGAAAGGGAAGTTTGTTCAGACGTGCGACGCAACGGTGAACATGGACGACGTTGTGAAGGCGCTGAAGAAGGAGAACCAGGCTCTCAGGGAGTCTGTGGACAAGATGTCGCTCTCGGAGAACTCTCTGAGGAACGACGCCGAGAAAGTGAAGTTCTACACAGGTTTACCGAACTACTTTGTCTTGGAGACGGTCATGTGGCTGCTGGCGCCCCACATGGACGGGATCAAGAACGTCAAGCTCTCCAAGTTCCAGCAGCTGCTGCTGACGCTGATGCGCCTCCGCCTGGACCTCCGCAATCAGGACCTGGCGTACCGCTTTGGCGTGAAGGTCGGCACGGTGACCAGGACGGTGCACCGCATGGTGAACATCATGTCCTCCACTCTCGTGCCGACCGCCGTCTTCTGGCCCTCCAGAGCCGAGCTCCGGAAAAACCTTCCGGCGGCCCTGCACTCGTCCCACCCGGACTGCGCCGTGATCATTGACTGCTTCACGGTGCCTTTCGAGGAGCCAGTTTCCCGGGGCAGCCAGCACCAGCAGCACCAGCAGCAGCAGAGGGTGCTGCCCCCTGCTCAGGAGGCAGGGACCACCTACAACGTGCTAAAGTATCTCATCGGCGTGGCTCCGCAAGGTGTGGTCACCTTCGTGTCCAGGGGCGTGTCGGGAAACGTCAGCGACAAGAGCCTGGCGGAGGGCTGCGGACTCCTGTGCAAGCTGCTCCCGGGCGACGTCGTGCTGGCGAGTCGCGACCTGGACATCGGCGAGTCGGTGGCCGCCCGCGGGGCGCTGCTCAAGATCGCCGGCGGCTACCGGGGCGACGCGCACGGGCGGTCGGACAGCCTGCCGTTACCGCTGCCGGCGGCTGCTTCCTCCGAGACAGTGAGCGTGCAGAGGCACGTGGAGAGGGTGATCTCCATGGTGAAGCAGAGGTACGCCATGCTGACGGGCCCCGTCGAGAGCCCCTTCACCGCCGCCTGCGAGCGCACGTCGAACCTCTCAACCTTTGATAAGATTGTCCAAGTTGCCTGTGCCTTAAACAACCTGTGCATCTCTGCTGCTCCTCTAGAGTGATTTGTGCAGAACAGCCTTGTGCTCCCTGATGCTGGTCAGCCACTCAAGTTCCCTTTACTGCTTTAGACTGTATCTCCTGCTCTCCTGCTATAGCAAATAGGCCCTTTACACCTGGCTTTAACGTGATACAAAGGAGGAGTTGTTGACCCCACAAAAGTACAGCCGTGGAGGCACTTTTAGGTGCAGCGAGGACGCGTAATGTTCCCCTTCAGAGAAACCGATCGCGAGCGGTCACAAGTGCAATGATGGTTGTCGCGTGACAACGATGCGGGTAGAAATACGCCACGTGTGTGTTTGAGGTACACGTTGGTCACTGCTCCTCTCTCCTTCACCTTGAAAGCCATAGTCTGCTCCAAACTGGCCGTAGTCTTCCACAGTAAGGTTAGAAAGTTTTGCACCACTCGCGTACATTCGGTTTCGGTCTTCCTCCGTGGAGGTCTCCATCGCTGTCATCTCACGCTGCACCGGAGGGCTTTCCTGCATCCCCGAGGGTCTCGTGGTCAGCGCCTCTCAGCCCTTCATGTTTCTCTGCTCTCGTTTTGTTTTTTACATTCCAGCTGTTAACGCTATTTTCATCATGTGCTAAAGCTAGACACACAGGAAAGTTAACAACGCTAAAAACACTCATCAGATGTTTTTTTTCCCCCCTTCCTTTATGCAATTATGACAATATTGAAACAAAGCAATCAGATCCTATTGTGAGACCCGTCGATGTGAGCAGGACAGAGTCAGTCTGATGAGGAGTGGCGTCTTAATGCCAGGTGTAAATGAGTCAACGACGCACGATTACAAAATGAAATTGATTCGCACCTGATAATTATGTTGTTGTTTTTTTTTTTTACTTGGAGCGTATTTGACACCTTGTTCTCGACTCAAACGTGGCACTTCATCACCTTATGCAACTGGACTGATGAAGAAGGGCGAACCTGCACAATGAATTTCATGAATTTTCATCTCAGCTCGGCGCCTGGAAGCGTTTAAACCTTCCTTCGCTTTCTTCTCCATCAGCGGTTTGCAAGCGCCCAGCTCGGCGAACGGCGGGTTTGTGTGAGGCCGGCAGTTCTCCCATTGATCCGGCGTCAGCCCGGAGTCTGCAGTTTTTCCCCTTCGTCCAGTCCCGACAAACCCGACATCAGCTGACTTAGCTGATTACGTCCTCCTCCTGATGCAGAAAAGGAGTTTTCTGTTCGAAAAGGCCTCTCTGCTTGCAAATCAGTCACGATGCACACAATGCAACACAAAAGGAAAACGGGGAGAACGGTGTCCGTGGCGCCGCGGCTCCTTGACGAACTGGCCTGTTTCACACTCGGCGACAGAACTGCATTACAGTTTGGGAGGGTTTCGCTGGGAATTAATTTGCCTTCCTTTTGCAAATTAACAAGCGTTTGTCAGGACTGAAGACTTTTGTAACAGTTTTGCAGCGTCACGATGGAACGATTAGCTACCTGTTGGCACAGACCACCACACCGCCCACAGACTAATTCTCCCCCATATGTCCGGCGTCTGCTGCTCGTTTAACTCGCTCAGAAGAGACGCCGCCCATTTCCAGGAGTGTTTTTTTCGACAGCGGCCTCCCGGTCGATCGCACATCTTGGAGCGGCAGATGTTCGATCCAGCAGGGCTTCGCCGGAATTCCGTTTTTTTTGTGGTTTTTTTAACGTGAAAGCGAGTGGCGGCACTTCCTGCGGAAAGTCTGACCTGGAGAGGACCAAAAGCTTCCAGCCTGGGCTGCGTTAATGATGTCAATATTTACCTCACCACAGAAGTGTTTGAAGATGTTTTTCCAAGTAAACGTTTTAAAGAGATAAAGCTTTTTTTGGGGGGGGTGGGAACAAAATTGTTTGATTTATTAATATAAACTGTCCAAATGAGTGTTGAGAAAGGACTGATGTGTGTGTGTGCATGTGTTGTTCCACCCGTGGCTCCTTGGTTGTTTCTCACATGCACACCGAACAAGCAGGGAAAAGGACAAACGCGAAGAAACGGCTGCTGCTACAATTTCACTCAAACAAACCCTCTCATGTGCTGGAGTTCGGTGTCGTGCTCCCTTGACATTTTTATGTTTTTCCTCACTGTCACAACAGAAGTTACATGACAACAGTTGAAGCACGTGAAAGAGAAATGCCCGAAAAATCAGACCGAGAGCCGTGGATCATGTTTGAATTGATGAATTTGTTGGTCGTAATTTTTCATTTTACTCTTTTCTGATAGATGCTAAACGTTTTGGACCTTGAGTTCCCATCCCAGACATTTGTGGAAGTCACGAGACAACTTCTGTCTTATTTCTGTGGTAGAATCAAGACAAGCCGTCACCTCGAGTGTGAAACCTGCTCCTGTCTGTCTTTCGTTGCCCTGCATCGCCGGTGCCTTAGTTTGAAAAGCTGTTACAAATCAGCCGCGTGTCTCCAAAGTATTTATTTTGCTTTCGACCTTCTGCTGGTTTGGTATCCAAACCAAATGTGCATCGGGAGGCGAAACTCAAGCATCCTCCACCGTTGGTCCTCATGTTTCTGTGTGCGTACAGTTGCCTCGTTTCCTGTTTTTGGCTTGTGTTCAACCTTCCTAACTGGTAAACTGACAAACATTGTTCGGTATTCATAATTGTTCATGTATGTCTGACACATAGAGGCTTTACTGTTAAAAACTGGTTCATGTGCTTTGGCTCAGGGTCCAGGAGTAATTGGGAACACTTATTTCACATGTTGGCAAGACACTAAACTGGCTCGTCATCAAAATGTTGCCTCATGGTCATAAACAGCGTTGGGTTCAGCCTGTGCCTTTTGTTCCTCTGGATGTTCTCCGCCATAGATACTCGTCTTGTCATGTTTTTTTTCCCAACGCACACTCTTTTCCCTCAACACGTATTGTCTCCTGAGCTTGGTGGTGGTCATCGCCGCTGTGGGTTCTGCACTCTGAGCAAACCAGCAGCATGACGTGACTCAGCAGTGCTGTGGTCAGCGTGTGTGTGTTTCTGAAAGACAGACATGCGTCGTGTCTGGGCTCAGTTCTTTGACTCACTGGCCTGAGATCTGTTCTTTCTAAGGAGCTGAAACACTCGGCCAAAGAGTCGCTGCATAATTGAGTATTTAAGGTCGACAAGAATGAAGCCTCGAGGACGCATTCTTACTTTGTTCGTCACCCTTTCAGAAAGCAAAAAAAAAAAAAGCAGCACTTCTTGTGTATAGAATAACTGTTGGTTATGAGACCAAATATCAGTATTAGTTTTAGTTCGTGACAAAGTTTTACGAGTCTTCTGTTGAGGAAAACACTTTTCTTCCTTTGATTTCAGCAGGCAGCCGACATTCGCCGCGAGTCCTTCACTGAGTTAAACTACAATCATCTGAGCTGAGATGGAGAGAATGCACTTGGGGACAAACTGGTTAATGTTCACGTCTCTTGCCGAGACGTCTATTTGTCACATAACAGGTTGTTTGCTCTCTTTGTTTTGGGTGCATGTATTCCCACCTTGTGTAACCACAGACCCCCCCCCCCCCCTAATTTCTCTTTTATTAAGGCTTATGTGACTTAAACATTAAAGTTCTGGAAATGCAACACCTTTTTTTGCTACTTCCTGAAACCTCAGAGTTGTGTTAATTTTGAGAGTGTCGATACCTTTTATATTAAAGTGTGTTTGCTGCCTGCTTTTTTGTCTTGACCCTGTGAAGTTTGGCCGTACTTCAAGTGCTCCTCATTTGCTTTCACGCTGATTCAGTGCGTTTCACTCATCAGTTAAGAATCTTTCTGAAGCCACAGAGGAGTGAATGAGTAATGTAGTAATGTAACTTTTTAAAAGTTGATTTAAATGTACATATGTCTAATTTGTCAAAGGGAGAAATGCTGTGGAGGAAGCTCCACCTCGAGTATGTGTGGTCAGAGAGGAGGAAAAACTAAGAGCTCTCACTCTCTTCGCTTTTATTGTGCTGAGAGTAAAAGTTACAGCTCCTTGCACAAGAACAGCTCTAAATATTGAACAGTTTTCATTCCTACAATATTGATCATCTTGATGACGCACTATTAGTTTAAAAATGTCTGTTGGTTTAAGGCAGGAAGGATCAAGACGTGATCCCATCCCGCCTCTGCACCTTTCACACTGGGATGCATGAAAAGCTGGAAAATTCCCGGAACAAAAAAGTCTATGTGAAAGGAGTCCCGAAAACCCTTTTTTGAGCCTGCACGTCGAAACTGAGGGCAAAAAATCCCTAAGTTAAAACATATTTAAGGGAAAAAAGTTGCAAAACACGCCTAAAAATGCCTTTTAAGAGTTTATTTTTGGCTTTTTACGCTTAAAACTTGTGAAAAAACACACGCAAGTACAAAGTTTCTTGTTTTCAGTTTAAACTTTGAGAAAATTACATTTTTTAAAAGTGCTGCGTGTGATTTTGGTGGAGGTCGCCGGAGCCGCGGCGGAGTGATCCGTGCGCGCGGCCGACGATCTTCGGCGGCGTGCTGACGTGCGTCGGTCCGTCACGTGACCCGAGGAATGTTAACAATGCAGCGAGTGTCCAACTTTGTGCTGCATTTCTGATCCTGCCTGGAGTCCGCGGAGAAAATGGAGGCTCGTTTCATCACGCTCGGCGCGTCGCTCCGTCTCCGCTGAGCTCCTCCGCTGCGTCGACGAGAAACGGACTTTAAAAGTTAACTTTTTTAAACGGGGATTAAACACCCCCCCCCCCCCCGTCCTCCTCCTCCTCTGCCTCCCTCCTCCTCCTCCTTCTCCTCCCCTCCTCAATCCTGAGTTATTCTCGCTGCTTCTATCACATGGTAAGTAGAGTTTGCTGTTTTTGGGGAGGGGAGTGGTGCCTTAGCCCTTTTCTGTGACTTGTTGCTGTGGTGTAAACTTAAACTGTGGGGATATAAAGTGTATAAGGTGTTTTTTCCCCTCCCCTGCTGCCTTCTCAGGCTGAGCCTCCTCTGGGTTTAACAGGACTACCCCCATTTTTCCCTGCACAGGAATGTGTTGCTCCTCTCAGCCCCCCCCCCCCGCCCCCCCCTCTCCCAACCCTCAGCCTGGGATACAGTCGACAGAAGGCCACCGAGCTTTAAAACACAACTTTACAGACTTTCTTAACAAGTTAGGAGTTCATGGAGAAAAAAATAGACAAGCTGCAAACTGCACGAATATGCTTTTTATGACAGTTTTGACGCAACTTGGAGGGAATTCCGCAGGAAAAAGTCACTGTAAAACATTATCCCCTTGTGCTAAATTGAAGCCACTGCAGTTTTCTGAGTGGAGAGCCCCAAAGTCCTTGTTTAGGACCCTTTTAAAAGAAACCAGCAGCCGTGCTGCAATGTTTTTAATGTCTAATTACGGGTATTCTTGTCATTTCACTGTTATTACAAGTTTATACTGCAGCCGTAGATGCACAGCTTCAGTAATTGAGCATAACTGTGGTTAAAAACCTAAAGTGTAAGCGTGCAAACGGACCGGGATGAGTTGGTTTGGCTGTTTTTTAAGGCCTGCATAGTTTGGCTCTGATGCAACCATGTGTTTCATTCAGGTGTGTCATGACACTCACTGTCTCTCTGCTTGACACACTCCTGCAGCACCTATTAACCTGCCTTGTTGGCTCAGATTTGTCCCAGTTAGCTTTAAACAGACTCCACTTACATAGATGCATCCTGACCCTGAAGTGCGTTACAATAAGTCCTTGCTCAAGGGCACCTCGGCTCATGGACGAGGGGGATCGGACTGCCAACCCGCTCTGCCAGCTGATTGGTTCAGGGGATTTTTTGCGTTTGAGCTGAATCAGGCAAACCAGATTGTTTATTTAGGTCTCCGTCGTTCCTTCACGTTTCGGGCGAAGCTCCACCTGGTTGCCTCGTGCTGTGTCGTGTCACCATGCACCAGCGGGTTGCCAGGTTTGCTGCCACAGCTCCATGGGAGTTCTGGGTGACCCGTTTCCAAACGAGGCGCCCGGCTTGAGGAAAACAAACACATGATGTGCAGGGATGAGTACAGATGCTGGCAGATGTTGACTGAGAGTCTTTTAAGCTGGAGTTTGCTGTTGCTGAGTCAGTTTGAGGCGATTCTGCTTCGTTATCGTGAGTGAGAAAGTATCAACCTACCATGAAAATTGATCTTTTTGGGGGGGTAATTTTCTTTTTAGGAAAAAAAGGGACTGATATTTCAACTTTTTTATTGAATACTCTGAGTATTTTTAATACATTTTCTTTTTCTATTCTCTGAGTATCTATTTAAAGCAAACTCTTGATCACAGGACGTTGTTATCTGGAATATTTAGCCTCTGGAGGTGACCTTGTTTTCGGACTTGAAGCAATCTTTCTGTGTTGACTTCAAAGTCTTTTGGTTTTATCTCCACATCGTCTCAATTTGAGAGAACTCAACACTTTATTCGTCAGTCGGCATCGAATGACTTTCACAACAGAACATTTCCTCTTAAACGTAGCTCCCGGTCGCTTCAGATAGGTCTGTTATAAGTTGACGTTTTGGCCAAATTTCAAGTTGAATCTCGTCCTGATTAAAGCCAGAACTTAAAGAGTTCAGTCACAGTTGACTCGAGGCGTCTGCGCCGGGGAAAGTGGCGGTTAAATGTGAAGCGTGGTTGTTTTTATCCACTCCCAAACTGTCCCTGAAGCCTGTTTCCAGACAGAGATCACCCAAATAGGTTTCTTTTTTAGGTTTATTTTGGTCAGCATGGGCCGTCCCATGATTCAGCGTTGGTATGTTACTTGTAGTTACTTGTGGAAAGGAATGCTCATCGCTTGGACACGGCGCCTAAAGCATCAGTGGAATGGTGGCGGCGAGAGATCTCTGAGATGGGGCAACATTTATGTGGCCCGGGCTCCCTTCGCCCCAGCGTCACCCCACCGCGCAGCAATCATCACAATAAAAAAAAGAAAGGAGACGCGTGTTCTCATCCCAGACAGAGTTTTAATTGTACCAATAATGGGAACTTGTGTCCCTCCTCCAAATGGCCCAGAGGGATGGAGCCTCCCAGGGAGCCGTCTGTTCAAGGGGGATTTTGTGTGTGGCTGCTCCCTCTTTAGGGTAACTCCATGTCAAATTGATAGACTTCAGGAAATATTTATACATATATATGATACTTTATGTCAACGACGTCTTTGTATCCCGCCAGTGATGTGTGGAAATCGCCTCCTCCTTCTTTTGGCTTGGAGAGACAAACGCTTATTTGTGGCTTGTCCAAAAAATGCTACAAACTCTTCTTGAAGTGTCTATTTTAGACTTTTTTTTTTTGTTCTCCGCTGTCAAGACGTCTTATCTTTGAAAACAGTGTCCACACTGGCAGAAAAAGTCCAACGCCGTCAAAGAAAGCTGTTCAGAGACACTTTATTGAGTCCCGAGCAAATTAGGAAACTGTCTTTCACTTTTATTTTGAAGCCTTGCGTCTCAGTTTGGGTTCTTCTGCCAGTGTTTGGTTTCACTGCTGTGCTCCTGCAACCTTCATATAAGCGAGGTAATCTGATTACCTTTTTATTGAAATTTGTGGGTTTCTCAGGAAAAAAGTGAAGAAACCACATCGTAAGACTCTTAAAACTGTTGTTATTTATTATAACATGTTAAAATTCTGTGAAATACAAAGACAGTTTGTCTTTTCAATGAAAGGTTCAAAAGTGTCAGAGATACAGAGACATTCAGTCCACCAAAACACCTTTTGTCCTTCCAGAAAGTGCAGTCGTTGCTCCGAAAATAAGATGTTTTAGTTTTTGGTTCCAGTCGTGTGTTTTCCTTTGGTTTAGTGGGGAGAAAGTTTGTCCGTCCCCGCCAAAAGTTCCAAGGAGATCGAAGCGAAGTCAGACGGAGCGCTCCACGTTCGAGCGACCTTCAGGGATTTAATCTGAATCTTGAATGCAGGTAAACAAGGACAGATGTTTTCGCTCCTGGAAAAAGAAATGCTACAAAAGGATGCAGATTATCAGCTCCGACCTGCCAGGACACGCGTCCTCCTCAGATACCACAGTCATCGCTCGAGTCGAGTATTTTTATGCGTCTGGTTCCCACGATGTGTTTAACCTCAGATTAAAGTGAGGAAACTTGCAGATGAAAGTTACAAGAAGACGCAGGCGGTGTGTAGTTTATCTCACCACAGATGAGTCTGCGTCTCCTAACAAAAGATCTTTGCCTGAAAAGCAAATATTTAATCATCTCACTTTTTTAATCATGTGTTTGAACCCTGAAACGTGAAGAAAATTGGGAGAAACGAATTTGCTTTTCAAGGTCTTTCTGTGACTTTGTTTCTCGCAAGTGACATGATCTTTTCTTTGAGGCAGAAATGCTCGTTTTGATATTTAGCTCGTCAAAAAAACACATTCTGCAAAGTCACCGCAGCTGGTAAAGTGAAAAACTTACTCAGTCGTGTTTTTTATTGATGGACAGATGTGACAGATGTTCAGCGTCGCAACACATTCCTGCTTTCAGTGCAGACTTTGAGCTGAACTGACTGACAAATTCTAACAGTGTCATTCAGATGGTTTGAATGCCAGAGTTAATTGTGCGGCGTCGGAGAATTAAAAACAATAATTTGTCAGAGCGTCGCCTGCATTTTTTTGCCCCCCCCCCATACCAGGATAATCACCAGGTGTTTTCTGCTTCCTAATCCACCTGCCGACCAGACTTCTTGAAACAGAACCAGATTGAGAAAAACGGTTAATCACTAAACGACGCGGCGGGCGCGATTACACAAACCGCAGTCGTGTTGAAGCCCGCCGCCGCGGGAAGATCGTGTCTAACAACTTCACGGTGTCGGCGATAAACCCCCGATCGGCGTCTGGAGACGGGATGATCTCACCTGCGGCCAAACTCGGGGGCGGGGGCGGCGTGCGAGCTGCTCAGTTGGACGGGAAACAAAGCGGCCCGTCAGCTTCAGGGTCTCCTGTCAAGTGTCGGCTTGTGGAGTGAGACTTCAAGTGGGATCGCAGGAAGACAAACGTCGAAGTGTAACAGAAACAAAGCCAGATGCCCACTTGACTTGAAAGATGACTGATTGCACTTCATTTTAACCTCCTGCACGCCGGCGCAGGTTCTTTGACAAGTGAATCGTGCGTCTTCGAGTTAACGTCACCGCGGCGTCCATGACAAACTGTCTCAAGCAGGTGTGGTGAATCAGAGCGATATGGGAGGAAGTTCAGAATGTCATCAAATATTCAGAGCTCAAAGGAAGCTGAGTCATCAGACATTTCACAGCGTTTTACTGGAAGAGAAACGGAGTAAATCCAACGTGACAATTGGAATTGTTTGACAAAATTCGGCTTAAATTTACAGGTAAACAAACAATCGGCTCATTGACACGAGTTGAACTCTAATAAAACGCTCGTCTGATCTACCGGGGTCCTTGTCAGATTGTCAGCGTTTAGGTTCCACTTCCTCCAAACACTCCTCACGTCGTCCCGTCACCCCGCCAAACGCTTCACGTTCTCGCCCACGTGAGACTCCCGGCAGAAACGTGCATTTATGCTGCATGTCATCCCATCTGCCCCGGAGGAGGAACGCTGCCGCGGCGGAACGTGCGGCCCTCCGGGTCCGACCGTGAGGCGGTGTTAAATGTCGTGAGTCTGGGGGAGCATCGAGGGCCCGCGCGGGGGTCCTGCGCGCTTGTTTTGACCCGACGCTCAAGCGCCGCACTCCCAGAAGGGTGTTTACCGATGACCACGTACCAGAAGCATGCAATGACACGGGCCGACTTGTGCAACCGCAGCAATGCAATGAAAAGGAGGGCTTTGGGGGGGGGCAGGTGGTGTTTTATGACCCCCGAGCAATCTTGAATTATGCATGAGGTATGCACCAGTGCTTGTACGCCACTGATACTGCGTGTACCTCCCGGGCGTCCAGTCTCAAGCTGATCCCTCCTCGTGTTTGTGACATTTTGTGACCACCGGCAGCATAATTGAAATTCCTTCCCTCCACCTTGCGCCGCAGCGGAACATCGGAGGTTTTTCCAACCTTCCGTCGTGACATTTCTGGCCGACTCGGAGAGCAGGATTCCTGCTCGCGAGATGTCAAGTATGCGTGGTGATTTCGAGACAAAAAAGACGCGTGACCGCCGTCTGCACACGCTCTAACTCCATCCCTTCCTCCGCAGGCGCAGATTGGCATCATCATGGTTTGGCTCGGCCGTGCCCTCGTGACCGGCTGCATTTCCTGGAATAAGTTGGAACCCGAGCCCTGAAAGTCACACCATGGCATGCCTGTAGTATCCCGCCTCACCTCCATCCACCTCACCGAGACGGACGCTCCGAGCGAGGCCCAAACGCACGGGAGAGGACGAGGAGGACTCCTGAATCCGTGCCTCTGCTCGCCGCCGCCGCCACCGCCGCTGCTGGAGGCGCTTTTATCTATTTAGGTCAGACAGCTTGAAAGGGATCGTTTGGTGGGTGAAGCCAAGTCAGTGCCAGCTTGCCTGTGCGCGTGTGTGCGTGCGCGCTCGCCTTTTTAGAGTAGGTTCCTGGCCCGGCCACTGAGGCCATGAGGCCAAAGACGTTCCCCGCCGCCCCGTACGTGGGCAACACGCGGCAGCGGCTTCAGGAGATTAAGGAGGGCCTGAAGCAGCCGGCCAAGCTGGTGAGCCAGGCGCTGCACGGCGGCAGCTCCCGGGCCGAGGGCGGCCGGAGCGCCGACTGCAAGAGCGGCAAGGACACGGCCAGCCGCCAGCAGCAGCTCCGGCCGCCGCAGAAGTTCAACAACTACCAGAATGCGCTGCGGGAGATCCGGAAGTCCCTCATGCCCTTCGAGAACGAGTCCGGGCGCTCCTCCGGCTCGGGACACCCGCCGGGCGCCGGCGAGGTGAACAGGCAGATGCTGCAGGAGCTGGTGAACGCCGGCTGCGACCAGGTGAGCCTGACGGAGAAACGTCCCGCTGCGGTTTGTCGTTTGTATCGATGCAAACTAACAAAACTCTTCAAATCAAGGTTCCTTTTATCAAAACTGAGCTGAGACTACGAGCTCTTTTTCCTGTTTGCACTCAGCAAGTTTAGTTTGGAGAGTTTTCTTCACTTTTAACCAAACTTTTGTACTTTTTTAGGTGTTTCAGTTGCATTTTATGCCCTTTTCACACGAATGTCTATGAATTAGCGACTTGATTCCTCGCAATAAGAGCAGTGCAGATTTAGTTTGTTGTTCTTTTGCGATAAAAGAGAAATATTTACATTTGTGGTCTCAAAAAAGAAGAAAGCACTCCGAGAAAAATCCTTCAGAATCGAGCGATTTCCATAAAAACTTTTTTTCACTTTTACTTTTTGGATAAAAAAAAGTCAAATTCAGTTGAGGGAATAATTGGATTTTACAAAATTAGATTGTTTTATTTCAGTTTCAGGAAAACAAAGTTGCTTTTTTACAGAAAAAAACAATCTTCTGCTCCTAATTCGAATTAAATCATTTCTACATAATTGTTATCGTTCAGCAAAGAATCTTGAACGTCTGACCTGAAAGAATCCTCTTCTGAACCTTTTTCTCCGCCGGCGTTTTTGTCACTCGCCGCGTTCGGAGGTCAAACCTTTGAGTCATCGAGAGTCATGTTGTCATGACACTTTGCAGCGACTCCCAGTGATAAATGTGGTCGATGTGTGGAAGTGTAAAGGCTGTGACACAGAGGCGAAACGACAAGATTCGCTTTACAAATATCATCCCCGTGTTGCTCTTCTGCCATGACGGCGACTTCGCTCACTTGCCACGAAGCCGTCAAGCCGCCGTCAGT